>JAPZEB010061434.1:0-17844 GCA_029783705.1 Chaetodon striatus
CCGGGTAACCGTTTTTTTTTTTTTTTTTTTAATTTATTTTTTTTTTTTTTTTGACATTTTAAAGAATAAACCATTTATTAATCAAGAAAATATTCAATCGACTATTAACAGTTATCTGACCATGCTAGTCCTCTCTATACACCCTGTTTTGTGGTGAATGAAATCAAAGATTCGGGTGAATTTAACTGTATTTGTTGGTGGTAGGATTTCTTCAAAAGTTAGACACATTGCTGAGTTAGTTTAAAGTGTGACATGTCACAAATTCAGCTCACATAAACAGGAAGTGGCTTTGAATTTGATATAATCATATTTCCTGTCGTTATGATCATGTAAATAACTTTTACGAATGTCTAAAGTACAGTTTATTAGAGCACCTATTCATCTTTGTAGTTGGTTTTTTTAACAGTATGTTTATTAGAAATTTAATTTATACATACATGTGTACATATGTATGTACAAGAAACAACTCCTCGGACATAAAGCCATATTTTGTACATACATTAACTCTAAAGAATGTTAAAATTATTTCATTATCTTCACAAAAACTGAGTCCAAATTAACCATGTTGTGACGTTTCTGTCAGTTGCTTTCCTGCTGCATGATCCCAATGACCAGTTGAGCTAAATGAGGCCAATCTCACCGTCAAGCAGCCTGTAGAGACACAAGAAACTGACTGTAAATGATCAGAATAGTAACACCACCCCTGTAGTTTACCTGCCACAGTTGTGTATCGCCCTCCTATGCAGAGAAACCACAGAGCCCCTGAAGGAAAAACACAGTTTCCTTTTTGAATGAGAGATGGCAGCTGCTGATGGCCTCAGGTCATGAGTCTTTTCATGGTTCAACAGCCCTGTGATCACAAGTCACATGAGGCTGTCAAATATTCACCTTCACTTTCCCTTCTGCTGCAACTTCACACTCTCTGTCTCCTCTTTCTCGCCCTGAACCAATCCCTTCTTTCTGTCTGTCACTTCATCTCCGTCTCCCTCACCCAGCTGTCTCCACCTCTGACATTCCTTCTCCATCACTCTGATTCTTCCACCCTGTTTTCCTCCGTCTCTAAATCTTGACAGTGATTCGACATAGATTTGTTCTAGTGGATCGTAGATGAGCTCTCTGTAGTGTGAAGTAACATATAGTGTGACAAACAAAGTTGTGTTTTAAGAGTTTCACAGCAAACTTGTTAGTTTTGTTAAACAACAAGTCGTCTGTGGATCCTGTGCCATCAGGATTGAAACACTGTTTTTAGCAGTTCTGGTTTCACAGTTACACCTGAACTTGTCTCACTCAGACAGACCTGTCTCCATACTTTGTTTTAGTGCTGTGCCAGCTCTGAGAAAGGTCTGGCTGTACTCATCATAATCCCATACTAAGGGCGCATTCACACCACGCTATTTGGTCTGCTTTAAATGAACCCTGGTCCGCCTCCACGGATAGTTTGGTTCGTTTGGAGTGATGTGAACGCTCATTTGAACTCTGGAGCGGATCAAACAAGCAAACATTGGTCCGCTTGAAAACTTGGGGTCTTGGTTCACTTGTAAGTGAACTCTGGTGCAGTTTGCCTACAGTGGGAATGCAAACGGACTATCCAGCAAACCAAAGAGAGGAAGTGAACCAAAGAGAGAAAGTGACGTAGAGCGCAGTGCATACTTATAATTTACGGACATATATGTGATTTGAAAACGTTTAAATCCTTGCAATACCTCGCTCAGCATCTGTTTAACCACAGCAGCATGTCGTAGTCTCTCGGTCTCTGCCGTCTTTTATATCGAGCAACATGCTGGATTGGGAATGGAAGGGGATGGATTTCCGTTTTTGGTCCTGACCAATTGATGAGCCAGGTTTACTTCTTACTCATGCTTTTCTTCTTCCTGGTCAGTGGTCCACTATAAAAAGTGCAGTGTGAAAGTGAACCAAACCAAATGAAGGTGTGAAATTTTTCAGCATTCTCCGCCCAATCGAGCCAAGTCCCCCAGACTATCCTGGTGTGAATGCCCCTAAGGGTTAAAAACCTCTCTGGGTTGTTGGTCTGACCAAATGCTTCGAAGATTTGTTTGTTAGCATGGTAGTCATAGTCCAAATCACTATTTGAATGCTCCCTTTTTCTATACCATCACCCCAAAAATACCTAATGGCCCATAAATTAAAAACTAGCAATCAGCATCATTTATTATGCTTGTTTCATTTGTGAATTTTAAATTAATGTTTAGAAAACTGTTATAAACTTGTCTCATGATACTTTTAGTAATTTGTCTAGTTATCATACTAGGGCTGCAAATGACTTATTTATTGGGTGAATACATATTTTCTCTAATTAATTATTCAAAATATAAAGGAATAGAGAAAAGGACCTTTTAAAGTTGATAAGTTTCTTCATTTATCATGAAATTTCTATTATTAAATTAGAGAGTGGTGGATGCACTTCTTTCATTGTAGTCTATAGCTCAGTGTTGGGCTGCGACTAAGGATTATTTTAAACGTTGATTATTCTGTTGATTATTTTCTTGATTAATCGATTAGTTGTTTGGGCTATAAAATGTCAGAAAATGTCAATCAGTGTTTCCAAAAGCTCATCAAAGATGATGCCCTCAGATGCCTTGTTTTTTTCCACAACCCAAAGAAATTCAGTTTGCAGTCATAGAGGAGGAAAGACACCAGAAAACATTCACATTTAAGAAGCTGGAATTAGATAAAAAAAATACTCAAACTAATTTATCAATTATCAAATTACGATTACTTTAGCAGTTGTCAGTTAATCAATTAATTGATTATTTCTTGTAGCTGTTGTTACACTGGACAAAATGTGCACACACAGTTTGTCCAGTGTACCTCAGCAGATCCAGGTCACTACTGTAATGTTTTCCCCTGCACTGTTAGCATGTGTGTGTCCATTGAGAAAGCCGTGCACGAATGCTGACAGACAGCTGATTGGACATTAGCTTATGAATTGGATTTGCCTTTCTGCATCACAGTATCTCCGTGCCAGGATGTAGAGACTGATGGGAAAGCAGCCTGTGGAGACGTGTGTGTGTGTGTGTGTGTGTGTCTAATTTGTATAAAGGTATCCACCAAATGTCAGTTTTATCTTGTTATGCTCAGCTGTCAAAGTGCTGGCAAGCCGAACATAACTTGACTCACAGTTTCACTTTGAAGATGTGTCGCTGCTGAACCAAGAGGCTTCATCAGCTGATTACCAAACAGCAGCTACGTTTAATAAAGTACTTACCCATGTGTCCTGGGTGACTGAGACTCTTCATAGACAAATGATATATAACACATTGTATTTCAGGCTTGTTTCCTGTCATCCTGTAGGAAGTTTTTACTTCTAATAAATCACACAGTACTCATGGAGCAGGTTAGAGATTCCTGGCGTAGCAAGTATCCATCTTGTCGTAATCAGATTCAGTCAACAAGGAAGCTGTGGTAACTGTTGCCAGCGGTTAATGCTGTTCATGGCAGTTGAAGAAGTTTTTGTTCCTGTAGGTTGACACACTGCAACCTGTGCAGCTGCTTTGATGTCATCCACATTTCTTGCCATTTTTGTGACCGTGTTTCCGTCACCATTTTTTGGTCCTGGCAAAGGAAGAGGACATCCCCTGTTCTTCTTGTCATTTAAAGCTCTAAGTGGCTTAAGTATTTTTCAAACCAGAGAAACACTGATCAGTGAGCACGTCATCAGACCTACTGGAGAAGTGGGCGGTGATTTGAATGTCTGACACCAGGCAAGGGAATTCATGCTCCAGCTTGGAATGTCATTGTTTTCACTAGGGATGTTTCTAATGAATTTCCCTGATGTTAAAACGGAAGTTTACACATAGACCAGTTGACTAGTAAGAAACCACTCAGTAAACAGTCAGTTTGGCACTCTGTATTCTATTAGGTTACACACTGTATGAAAAATTTTGCACATATTTTAAGAGCCATTTGAAATACATTTTAAATGATCAAATTCATATTTTAAATGCCACTGAAATGTCTGGCACTTTGCAACATGCATTATGAACATTGCACATTTTATGACAAAACATGACAACAACTCAGTAAATAAAAGTTAACAAGGAACATTTAAAAAAAAAAAAATCATTGACAATAAATTTTTAGGATAAGTGCTTGATAATTACAACTACATTTTCATTGGGTAAACATAAATCACATAAAATTGGAGCCCACCCAAGACTAGATTTATGGGCCCGATACCAGTATTAGAGAGTAAAAATTTTTTATTTATTTCTACGCAAAAAAAACCACATTATTTTTCAGTCGAACACTTGTGACAAAGACATTTAATTGAAGCAGGAATTTTTACAGTTTAACAATAAACATTCACAGTTTAAAAATGACGTGCTCTGAAAAAGTAAACTTCATTGGGGATTAAATAATAAAAAATTATCCCAAGCATCTTTTTTTTGTATTGCGTTCTGTAACAGAAAAAAAAGTTTTCATATCGGTGCATATTGGACAACATATACAGTGATACCGATGTGGTCAATATTGGCCAGTTACATTGGTCGACTGATACATTGGTCAGGCTTTAAATAAAATAAGAATACTTGAAATTAAACCTTTAACCGACTAATATTTTTGGTGAGTGAGTGAGTGAATAAATACTGAGCTGTGTCAGTGGTTAATTTCCTGCCCTGTGTGCATGTGTGTGGCAGCTGTGTTTACGGTGTCAGTGGGACCATTGAGGTTGCATTTCCATCTATTGATTTTCAGGCAGGAATGGCGTGCGTGTGTTTGTAACCTGATCTCAGTGGATGAGCCGTACACTCTTACAGTCAGGAATGACAGACAGACTGACTCATCTGTTTGTTTTCCTGTGTAAAGCCTCATGTTTATTTTGCTATATTATAATAAGACTGCAGTCATTATTTTCAGTTTTTTCTCAAACAATTGATTAATTATTGTCTATGAAATGCCAGAAAATGGTAAAAAGTGTTCAGTTTACTCTCATGTATAACCCAGAAAAGCATTAAATTTGTTGTCTGTCTTTTCTGGGACCAGTTTGTATGCTCTCATGTCTGTAGGGCTGCAACTTTTACTTGCAGTTTCAATTGTTATTTTTATTTCACTTCCTTGATTAGTCTGCAAGATAGTAAAGTTAATGACTGATGCACATCAAACAAAGAGCCAACTGTCCCTTAAGGTAGTTTATTTAATTTGCAAAGATTTGATACAATTTGAAACCATAAATGTTTAATTATCGGCAATTAATTGATTGTAAGAGTTATCCCATTCTCATCATCTTTAGCATGTGCTCGTCTGTCCATTCTCTCAGTCTGTCTCACAGCTCTTAACCGTTATCATTAATCAGCTGATAGGAGGCCTGTGGACAGTTAAATGACCTGGTCTGGTGTTTGTCAGAGCATCTTCACTCCCTTATCAGAGTGTTTTTGATTATTGCAGTCAGGATATGTGGTAAAATTCCCAGAAGACCACTTAGAGATTAATATCTGAGCGGTAAGAGAGGAGCTGGAGAGGATGTAAGTGTGCAATAACCTCCTCTGGTGTAAAATGCTGCACCAACTGTTAACGTTCCTCAGTCTTTCATTTAAATAAGCAGTGTCTGTCTTCTGTTTGCCAAAGGCTATCTGATGCATTTCTGTGAGATGAGTGTGGCAGTTTGCGGAAAGCAGTAATTAAGTAATTAATGATCACCATGTAATGCTAAAACCATCTAAGAAGTTCTAAACAGGGTGAAATGAGGAGGAAAAGGAGGAGAAATGGGGAAGTGAAGCGTTAACGACACTCAAAGGGAAGATGGTGTTTCAAAATGGAAAAGGGGAAGAGTTGAGAGTTGACAAGGGTACGAAATAAGGGAAATTAAAAGCAGTGAAGACGAGTAAAAGTGTTGCAATAGGGGGAGAGGATGTACAGAAAGATACACCTATCTGATAATGAGTAAAGAGAGGGAGAGAGATGCACTGACATGGTAATGAGGAAGTGATGATAAAGGTGTGGAGCTGAAAGAGGGAACGGTGGAGGAAAGTGTGATGATGGCAGGAGTGAAGGAGGAGAGATGAGAGATGTGAGATGGATGTGACCTGAAGAAGAGGGAGGAGAAGGACAATAGCGAAGAAAGATTGACACAGAGGCAGGAGATGCATTATTATGCAAGGTTTCAAACAAATGTTCCAACAAATGACACAAAAAAATAACATCATCTTCATCAGCATCGGGTATTGGCAAGTAGGCAAGTCTATGCACCTATCCAGTACCACACCATGTGTTAATAAACCAGGGCTTCATACACATTCATTTATTAGTGGCGGCCCACCACAATTAAAACCTTTGCTGCCACCTTTTGCGATTTTATTTTTGGAGCTGGATTGTTCATTAGGACACAGACGGAGCAGCACAACGCTAGGTGCAGTTGAGGTGATATTTAACCATTCATTGCTCTGGGTCTAAAAGTCTGCATTCATTCACCTCTGCAGCAGCTGCTCCTCTCACCCATCCATCTGATTGACTGATCAATTATCCACTCTATGTCTTAAACTCCACATACTGCTGGAGAACAAGAACTCATTTATTCTACTTTGCCCCTTAAACAGTAGCTAACAGAGAAAGTTGAGCTATGCAGCCACTGACAGCTACTGTTTTAGGGCAGCAAGAAGAACTGATTTCCAGTAAATAGTGTAATGTTAGCTGTAAATAATATGTTAGTAAAGTGGTAATATTTTACACTAAAAGTCCCACCAGTAAAAAGGTGACAGTATGCAGGGCTTTAGTTTTGGGTGGTGGCATCAGTGTTGCTTGCTACTAAATTGTGGCGCAAGATTTAAATCTTTTATGGCTGACAGTCAAACTAGATGATAAAAGAAAGTTTTATGACTTTCATTCTCTGTATGTATTTAATCATGTTTTATAATTGCCATACAAAAGGGTCAGTAGTATTCAGCTGTTAATTTTTTTTTTTCTGTAAATGCAATGATATCGGATTGGTACACAGTATTGGCCAATACTTAAGTTCAACTTGCATACAGCATCAGGAAGGTAAACATCTCTAGAATATTTGACAGTATAATACAGGGAAGTTATTCTGCAGCTGTTACTTGATTACTCGATTAAAAATCAATCAGTAACCAGTTTGATAATCTATTAAGTCGTTTTTCAAATAAAATGCCCTACATTTAGTTCTAGCTTCTCAATTATTAAAAATTTTCTCAGTTTCTTTGTCTAACGTGACAGTAAACTAAATCTATTTTGATTTTAGACTGTTGAAAAACAGGCTGTTCGGAGTGATGTCACCATGGGCTCTAGGACATTCTGATGTGACTTTGCGATTGTGTGGCACTTAAATGGCGGTCTGGTTTATTTTATGAATTCTACTGTTGTAGTCAGGACATTATTGTATAAATCTAATTTCCCATTGTTTTATTCATTTCAGTAAATTTGATACGTCCTAATTTCAGCCATTATAAGGACCAACTGATATATTGTGCAGGCGTCAGCAAAAGAGATGGAGAGTCTGAGAAGTTTACTGTGTTTGCTGCATAATTTACATCACATTTGCACTTCCTGTATTTCATTTAGGCAAAGTACAGCTTTTGTGTGTATGTACACAGGCAGCAGCTGGTGGCTGGTGGAGTCAATAATGCTGACTAATGATCCATGTCCTCCCTGCTGAGCAGCAACCAGGCAAACAAGTTTAGAATAAATGAAAGCAAAGTTGTGTTTTCATCGTTATACTGTTTAAAACACCTGTTGGCGACACACCTTACATTCCTGATTTCATTTTGTAGTTTTTGTAGGAATCCTACCTGTTGCCACTTAGAGAGAGAAACTGTCTGCTATGTCAACATTGACCACACAAGGAAGTGAGATAAAAAAAAAAATAGTAATATTATTAACCAGGGCTCAAATTTAATAACAGTCAACCCCATTAATAATATTACCAATATGCAGTCCACATCTGTGCTGAAAAGTGTTGACAGAAAATCTTTTTTAGATATAGATTAATGGACTGTCTGTAGGGATTTGAAGGCGAGCCAAAAATCTTTTGTTAGTTAAACATGTTTTCCTTAATCTTTTGTGGACGGGTCTTTTTCTTCAGTCTGTGCTACTTATTTCTATTTGTTTAACCCGTCCTTTGCCTTCTATTGTGGGTTTTGTAGTGGTTTCTACTTCTGTATCCCTGAAATTATATGAAAGTTTTCTTCCTGCCAAATATGCCAAAATAAAGAACAAAAGTAATTGCTGCACAGTACGTTTACATGCACAGTTGATTTGAGCTGCGGTTACAGCTCGACTGGGCCATTTAATTGGACCACTGTCTTTGTCCCAGTACACAAGCACGGGATGGGAATCCATATATAAACAAAGTATGTCCGACTCTGCTGCAATAGGTGGTGATATACCCCCTTTCACCTTGTCATTATTGGACCTTTTCTCAGCAGACCTATTATGTCACAGACCAAACAATCGACAAGCAAGTTAGCTACGGTTAGCTAACAGCTAACTTGCAACATGGTGGACAACTTTACAGCTCTGTACATTTCATCCGTCCAAAACTGCACGGCTCTGGATGTAGATTTTGCCATTTGTGACCAGTCTCTTCCTCTGTTACACATTTAATGCTTTTAAGTTCCAGGTCAAAGCCCGGGGCAGACGCTGTAGAGCATGCGCAGAGTGCCTTGGCCAGTTTGATTTCGATTGACTGTATACATGCAGGAGGAACTCGACCCAAATAATCAAATTATCAAGGTGTGTTAGTCCAATTCGATTTAGTACGATTTCAGTCAGACTAGGATGTTTGCATGTATTTTAAAAGTCTGTTTGTAGCCGGACTGACACAATAAATTGTTTTTCTCTAATGTCGTGAACATATGGAATGTAGACAGTAGACACAGATTGCAAAATTTTGAGGGACACATGCCAGGTCCATCAACAGCAACTTGACACAGTAAACACTTTGGATTTGGAACCAAACCCCTGAATTGAACTACAGCATTACAGAAAATACAAGACAGCTGTAATAACAAGACAGAAACCTTTTAGATTCCCCAAACAGCAACCACAGTTTTTAACAATGGAAGAAGTCTAGTAAAACAACAACACATGCAGTATTGCCTGAAGTGTCTGTGTCAATAGCCCGGTTTATACCTGGAATTAAAACATGTCTTGGTTGATCTGATCACTTAAACCACTTGCCAAGGTGATCAGAGACATATTTGACCACATATCTTTTGTAGTGTGAACATAAATCCTGATGTGTCCCTGGGTCTATGTGATTAATGCAGGACATGGTGGTTGTTTCGGTGACAGCGTGCTAACGTGCTATAACTTGCCCATTTTACAATAAGTTGGATGAAATGTTGTGTGACCGTCCATTGTTGTGCCCAGTGGAAGGTGAGGTGTTGTTGACAGGGATATCTCCAGCTGTACCAGCAGCTAACATGACAGGCACGGATGCTAATGAGCAGCTAGCGATAGCGTGGATATATTAACTGTGCACGGGGCCTTTTGACCTTGTAGCATAAGTGACATAGGCGGTAATGAAATCTGAACACAAGTGGTCAGCTGGAGATACTGGGTAAACACAGGTGTGAACGGGGATGTGTCTCACTTGTCCACTTGTGTTTGTGTAACAGAAACTCGTGTTAATACCAGGTGAAACAGGCTCCAGGTGTTGCTGGGAAAGAGCTTTGCTATTCAGTGAACCTTCCCTGGATAAACACTGGTTTAATTCCAGACTAAAAGTGAGGACACACACACTCGCTCACACACACTCAGGAATGGGATTTGGCCAGGTTTACTCATGATCTGAAGTTAAACTGTACACTGTGGTGTGAGTGGTCATTATGTTGATACGGTGTCTGGTTCAATCATGAAACCGCCAGTTTTTGTACTGTAGTTATAATTAGATGCTGATTATTTACAGCATTTATGTTTGTTAGCACTACAGCTACATAATTATCAACAGCTTTAAGTCATTTCAGTCAGTCAGACACATCTCTTGCTGTATGTTACAGAAAATCATGAAATCAACCAGAACGTCTTTGGAACTCACATTTCTGAATTCAGTCAGCACTGTTTTCATGTTTGCTTCACACATTGGACTCGTGACATGATCACCACTGATTATTTTTTCAAAAGTCACTGTCCAGTCACAAGTGTCTGTTGGAAATTTTGAGACAGTGACACTTTCTTGCCCACAGGAAGTGAGACGGGAAATGCAAGAGGAAGTGCTTTCTTCAGTTTAAACAGAAGCATCACTTTTGCAAAGATCTTTTGCCTCTTTCATTCTTAATTTATAAAATGTAGGTTGCAGTTTACAGTCATCTGGCTGGTGATGTGTGGAGTGGAGTGACAGCTTCTCCTGATGCAAACTGACAGCGGGAACCCTGGCCTATTTCTCCTCAATCTCACACACACACACAACAGAAGAGTAGAAGAGAAAAACAGCCTTAAATAAGTGCACAAATAAAAGCATCAATTGTGACTCCAGCTTCAGACACACCGTAATATAACTACCATATTCTCCAACCGCTTGGCTGTTGAAATGGATAACGACAAGAGAGCAGCTGATTTGCATCCCAGTAAAGGGAAGTGAATCAGTCACATGCCGATCTCCCTCAGTAATCTCACATTATTGTGCTTGCTGTTGCTTTGTTTATCTGTTCTGCACACATCTATCGCACATCTGTCTGTCCAGAGAGAGTGATCTCTCTGTTGCTCTTCCTGAGGTTTCTTTCATTTTTTGTCTCTTATAGGGTTTTTTGGGGGATTTCTTCCTGAGCCACTGCGAGGGTCAAAGGACAAAAGGTGTAGTATGTTGTACAGATTGTAAAGCCCTCTGAGGCACAGTGATTTGAGATATTGTGTTATATGAATACAGTTATTTTGACAAAAAGTAAGGCCCAAAACTTCCAACTAGGGATGCATGATGATATGGGCATGTTGTTGCTACGGCCAATATTTGCTTTCAAAAGAACTATTGGAATCTGCCAACATGCTGCTAATATTGACACATCGGTATCGGTCAGTATCCGCTTGAAAATGATCGAATGAGAAATGAATGAATGAATGAGAATCAGCCAATGTGCTTTTTCTTATTTTGCACAATGAATGTTAAATACATTGAAAATGATTGTATTTCATGTCTCCATCTGCTGGTGGGCCGTCACAACAAAAATATGCATGCATAATATGATGTTAATTCCACGACAGAAGAGACTTGATGCTCAGGGCTGAGTTGTGGCTGGTTTTGAAGCAACTGTCTGCAGTAAGCTAATATTAGTCAATATATTGGGGCAGCTGGTTTATTGGTTGTCAGTTATATGACCTGAGAATGAACACATCTTATGCTGTTTTAACTTCTTGGGTTTGATTTCTAATTAAAGAAATTTAAACCTTAATTTGTTTCCAAAAGGATGTGTTGCACCGTGTTTTCCCACTGTGGCCTGTTGCTCTTTGGCAGCTTCTTAAAATCATCCAACAGTGACGCGCTCTTCTTCCCTCCAAACACAAAGCCTGCAGTTTTTAAATGATTTGTTGCATCAGTGCTTTTCGCCACATGTTTCTACTTGTCTGGCTTTTATTATGTTCTTTCCTCTGCTTTCACATTCCTGCTGTTGTGAGAGGATTTATAAACACACAGGCTGTCTCATATGTTATTGCAGTAAGTGTTGTTAATCAAGCAGACGTCAAGTCACAATGAGTGTACAGGCAGCCCCGTCTTTGGCAGCTACTCAGAGATTTTAAAAGGCATTTGATTATGTTTTATTTGTTATGGAGGAGATGTTAACACATCTCGCAGTTACACAGCCTTGGAGAGCTGAGGGGAACAGTGTGAAGTCTGGAGCACGTGCAGTAAAGCTTGTTATTCTGAGCTGTTGGGCAATATAAGAAATGATGCCATGCTGTTTTCTTTTTTTCCATGGAAGCTATCTCTGAACACATTTCTGATATTCATTTGTGAGGGCTCATCCAAATAAGTCTACAAAAAAAACATCATCCCTGTAGCACTCCATGAGCCTCATTGTAACAACCACCCAGTTCACAAAGGTCAGCGCTAATAGCCACATGCACTTACAGTGAAATTATTAGTATCTTTAGAGAGCTGCTGGTAACTGAGGTGCATTTATAAGAGGTGTAACACCCAGACTTTTCAGATATCATGGCAGCAGTGATTGTAGCCAGGTGAAGGCATCGTCATCATCATCATACCAGGGGAGCCTCTGCACCCTGTTAGTCAGGACCTGTAGCTCGTGGTTTTGTTTTTCTCTCTGACGTTGTTCTGTCCTCTGTGTTCTTGTCACAAAGGCAACATTTATGCTGTGCCACATAAATAACTGCAAATCCTACTCAGCTGCAAAACTTAATGGGCGTGTTTGTGTTGTTATATCATCAGCGTAATATCTTTTGTGAACCAGACCTGGAGACGAGGCAGATAGCGGTTGCAAGTGATGCGCAGTTCATGGTGCTATCACTTGCCGCAATCCATTTGTTGTGAATTCACCCAACAAATGGAGTTTTGCTGGACCATTTGGGAACTTTGATTGGAAAAATGGTTAAATTTGTGTGTTGGTGCTGTGATATGTTTTAGATTTTGTGTGAAGAATGAAACAATACAGTAAAGCAAGAAAAACTAATTAGCACCGATGCAGCAAATTACTTAAAAGGTATCTAAGTGTGTGAGAAACATGGTTGCATAATTAATAAGCAGGACCGTCATGCTTTTGCATCTGTGTTCAATTATTTTGATTTTTCAGGTATTTAATTTGCTGTATTTTCCGAGAAAAAAGGCAATTTGCATGAGTTTATTTTACATATAAACATAATTTAATAGTTGTCCAGAATTTTTATTATATTAAAAATAAATTGATATCGCAGTATGGAGAACATAAACATGATAAAATATTTTATCCATATCTCCCGCTCTACTTGTCAGATGGTGAATTTGCCTGCAGTTGGACAGTGTGAACCTACATAATGCAATGAAGTCAGTTTTTACGCTCCAGTTCAGACTGAAAAAAACAATCTGTGTTTATCACATATACATTTGTACATTTATAAGCATGACATGCTCAGTGAAAATGCCTCAATGAATAAAAATCTGTAAAAAATAAAAATAAACCAAATGTGAGACTCAGGTGTTGAAACACACATATTTTAGTCTCACCCTAAGACACAGGCCATATGTTGTCACCCTCATTACACTGTGTGTTAATTCTTTCCAGTCTGTTTGTTCCTGTGAATGGCCCAATATGATTTACAGTTCATTCCGCTAGACTAAATCTGATTGGCTGCCCGCAGAGGTGGGCAGAGTCTTTGGTTTAGGCTCACTGTTGTGATTGGATGTGATTATACACCACATACACATGCTGTGCACACACTTGCACACAAACGCACACACACACACACTGTCTCTCAGTGTGTTGTTAATCCCCAGAGTATGGATGAATCACCCTCATTGGTTAATCCCAGTCAGGTGGGTGGTGAATCTGTGTTGTGACTGGTTAATCCGAGGCACAGTAGTGGGCGGGATACAGGGAGGTGTTAAATCGATGTCTTGTCAGGCGTGTTGTTGTCGAGGCATTGTAGGGTTACCACAGCGGCCATCTGGTGCCATATAGGGCTTTAGACAGACTAACGGCTGACACACAAATAAGGACTTTCAGGAAGGGAAATATTTGTCAGGTTTTATTTTACTGAAAGAAAATATTTTGGCATCTTAATATTCTGCTGAAAAGGACATGTTTATCTGTGGGTTGTCATGTAGTGTGTTTGTTTATGGCGTTTTTCTGCCTTTTTCTCACCCTGTGTGTGTTTAAGATTATCTCTGTGTGTTTACTAACCACTTACAGTCTGATAAAGTTAGTTCAACACACACACGCACACACACACTTTGTAGTGTGACTAACAGAGCCCAACCATTATATTGGTACTGGGCCATTTCAGTTTATCACAGTTATATCCAAATTGGCATAGAGATAAAAAATTTGCTCATCAGAGAGCCCTGACTAAAAATGTCAGTAAAATTTCCCTCTCAGTGATATGTTGGTCACATATCAACACTGCATGTTTGAGCACATTTACTAAATATTATAATCATCCACTGTATTGTGACATTACTGCATGAAGTCATATGAAAGTAGCCCTGTGCTTGTCTGGTCTTTAACGCCGCCATTTTGTGGTATCCTTAGTGTCAGGAAATACAAACACATTTCCAAGAACACATGCAGGAACGCAGCCTTGTCAGAAACTGCTTGATTTATTTACTGTTTATTAATCAGGGACGGCACACATTAATCAACATTTGAGAGCTGTACCCGAATCAGTCAAATCAGATTCAGCCGACAGTTCGTTTTTTTTTGACCCCATTATCAAGTTTCAAAGTTTGATATGCAGTGAATATTCCTGTGATATATCAAACAAGCTAACAGCACTGACGATGGATCGGAAATGTACAACAACAGTTAATGCCAACACTAGATATCAAACAAAAACCAGAGACTGTGTCATATTAAGTACCTGTGAGCTGTGAATTCACCATTTCTAAGCAGAAAAGAGATGATAACGTTACCTAGAAGCCTCATGGTGGAAAGTGTCTCCTCCATTGTGCCACTGGGTCACGTCCACAGGTCTCCGTAGTCCATGAGTGCGAGTGTGTGTATCTGTCTGTCGGCAGCTGATGTCACAACCTACTGGACCAGTCAGCATCATTTTTTGTGCACTTTTATGGCTGTATTGCTCAATGACCTCTCATGGTGGCGGTGGTTCACAATTGTTGAAAAACCTGTTTTATACCGTCACTCACTGACGGCTTTTCACTCCTCACCAGCCAGTAGGGGCTGCAAGTTTTCCAGAAATGAGCTCTGCTACAAACAGCAATCCTAACAGTCTCTTGCAGGACACATTTTGGCCTTCGTCGTGGCTCAAAAACATCCTTAGAAAAGCTTTATCTCATTTTGAAACAGCACACCTGCAGATTAATTCCGTACCCGATATGTTATGATCCACTGAAGTTAGGCACAATATGAGATTAATTAGATTTGTTATTTTCACCGCCATCTTAACTAAAGGAGCAAGGAGTGACATTTTCACCAGGCGCAGTTGTGCCACATATTAGCTGCCATGGCTGCAACCAGGTTTTTTTCTCTTCGCCACAAGGCGTCATACCAATCTGGGTGCGCTTCAGAAGTGGAGCATTTTTTAGACTTGCAGATTTTGTTGATTTGGTCTTTTTCCTTGATATTTGTGCCTCTGCTTTAAGTACCATAAGTAAGTAGGCAGTTAACCCTTTATGACCTGATATAGATCAAGTCCACCAGAGCATACCTTTACACATTTACCAGCTGAAGCACCATTTTTGGAGTAGTTTATATGCTATCCATTAATACAACCCTCATATCCCAAATTTTTAATGTTATGTATGGACTTATGTCCATATTTATTTCCATACATATTTTTCTAAATACATGCAAGAAAATAGGTAAATAGAAAAGATTTCTACAAACCCATTAGTGCAAGGAAACAGCGCTCTGGGATACGATGAATGCATGATATGTTAGTGTAACTCCCCCAGTTTTATATGCAAAAATAATTATTGCTCTATCTTATTTGGTTGCAATTCTACTGGCATTTAAAAGTAGATATGCAAATGGGATCGCGGGCGCTCCCGTCAGTCTTCAAGAGTAAGGTTTCTCTTTTTGTCTCTTTTTTAATTGTGTTATTTCAATGTTTGTCGTGCTGTATCCTTCTAAAAACAAAGGTAATACTAATTCAAAATCCAGTTATAGGGTGCCCAGTTGCTCACCCAGTAAAGCACCTGGTAAAGCTGTCCTTGCCGCAGCAGCTGTGGGTTCAATTCTAACCCACGGCCCTTTGCTGCATGTCATCCTCTCTCTCTCCCCCTTTCACTCTGTCCCATCAAATAAAGGCAAAAAGCCAAATATCAATTATGAATGACATGGATCAAAAATGTGTGGCTGTGTTTAAAAAGACATTTATCCTCATAATAACACTGTATGTATATGTCACATTCAGTGCATGTTAGCAGGAAAATCTGATCTGCTCTGTGCAACACGCAGCTGCTTCGACAAAATTGGACTAGAAGTGTTTTTCTGGGAGGCCTCTTAAACACGCTACTGGGTGGCCGCTTGGTTGCCTGGCGGAGATCTGTGCACTTTTCTAGTTTTTATTTATAGTCCCTTGGCAGCTTATTACAAATAAGTGGCCCAGTGTTGTTAACACAGTAAACACTGCAGAATGAGATCCAACATTAAACAGAAATATCTAATAAGAGTCGCAGATGATGAGGTCATCTGATCACGTATGAAGTTTGTTTTGCTCTCAGTGATCTCTTAACTTTATGTTTAAAGGTCAGGTCAACAGGGAGACTATTTCATTAGTATGGAGTTGCTCAGTCAGCTAACACGGAGTACACTTGGTTTTATTGTGTCAGCCTCCTGAGAATAAATATCACACCTCAGAGTGTGTAAATGGCACTGATGGGAGCTGTGTTCTCATTACAACACTGAGCCCATGAATCACAGTGTGATAATTGCTCATCACAAAGGTGTCGCTCTAGTGGTGACGACAGGCGTGCAGCTTATTTTCACTGTTGTTAATTTAAGTCCAGCAGTCTGGTCCAAGTGTGTCCGTGGAGCTGATTTGGCTTACTGTGGTCTCTAAGCCTGCTAACCCCCATACACCTGCTGTCTGATGACCAGAGGGTGAGCCCTCTGTTACTGTGCAGTTCAAAGGTCAGGAAGTGGATTTCCTTCAGGAATTTTCAACACTTTAAGTATATAAATAACATTTGTAAATAAATAATTGTAGTAACCAAAGTTCACATGGCTTATAATCGTCTATCCTCCTGCTTAAGGTTGGTTTATTTGTTTATCGTTGTTGTTGTTTTTGAAGGGTGTATTGTGTTAGTTAGTGTATTGTGGTCTTGTTGAATTAGCTCATGGTGAGGCCTGGTGTACATAAGCCTCATAGCCCCACAGTGGGTGGATTAAGTGTTGTTTTCCATTGTGTCTGTGGCCTGCAGCACCCTCCCTGAGTCTGCTGATCTCCTTCTACTTATACCTGCATTTCATCAGGCTTTTACCAGATGATTTGGCATGAATGCTGATATTGCATAACACAAGTTTAAAGTCTCACATCACCAGTATTTTCAGGGAGTGCCAAAGCTACAGCAGCTTGGACAAAGAAGTTACCAGTGGTGCTAAATGACAATCATATTTGTCTTTGGTTGGCTGAACTTTGAGACGGTTGAATCAAAGGACTGGTAAACTATAATTTGGGTAGTTAACATTGTCTGTTGTCATGCTTTGCACAAGACCCTGTAGCAAGTAACTATGTAAGTATGCAGCAGTTGCTGCACCTGTCAGTTGATTCACCCTGTAACTGCTCTCACCTCCGTCCTTTCTCTTTACAGTGTATCTGTTAAAAACCACCACCTCTTGTTCTTGTCGCTCTCATCAGCTCTCAGCGTCTTGTTCAGTGAGGTTCATTCAGGACACAGATTATCATCTCTCTGCCTTATACACCTGCCTGCCTGGCTGCGTGACATGAACTTTGGTTGCCCTGGTTTAACTCATTTATTACTTTCTCCTCCTGGCTTTAACACACCCATGAAGGTGGAGTCTGGGGTTCCAATCCAGTACATAAAATCAGCCAATATATCTGGTGTTCATACACAGCCCTGGCTCTGTAAGTGGGAACAAACAAAGAGGGTCACACCGAGTCACACAGAGTACTAATTCATGCTTGTGCAGAGGATAGAGGAAAGGCCATGGATGTATTCAGAGAAAGGCAGTGGGAGCATCTGAAGGAGCACTGACAGGAGGGGTGTATTTGTTTGGGTGTTGCGCTCAAATGTCAACAATC
>JAPZEB010061441.1:0-17840 GCA_029783705.1 Chaetodon striatus
GACAGGCACCAGCTGCTAGCCATTGTACAGGTGTGGGAAAATAAACTTGATGACCTCAATACCACATCAGTTTCCAGCAGGAACTGTAATGGCCTTTGATTCACTGAAACTTGGCTAAATCCTGGACAGCACCATTCAACCAGGTGACTCTTTTCTATTTGCCGTTCTGACAGAGCAGAGGACTCTGGCGTGAGAAGGACAGGAGGCATGTGCTTTCTGGTGAATAAGGACTGGTGTGACCGTGGGAATGTGAGGTGCTGTCCCATTCCTGCTGTGGATCATTACTATACACCATTCAGAGGCGGTGCAGAGAGGCGCTGTATTTGGGAGCAGTGACCATGCAGCCCTTTTGTTGAGGTTGGTATGTGTGGACGGTTAAATCATTCCACAACCAGAGACCATGGATAACCAGAACTATCCTGAAACACGGACAGTTATAAAGCAGCAGCTAACAATGTAAGAAGATGCAAAAAGGACTAAATTAAAGTTCACAAGTTAAAGGAGCTGATGGGATCCCATTTTACTGGAGTTGTACCTTGTATAAGCCCATGTGACAAATAAATGATTGATTGATTGACTGACTGACTGACTTTTTAGCTTTCAGATGAATTTGGAGTGAAAAGTACAATGTTTATCTTTAAGCCATTGTTACAGTACAGAGTAGCATAAGTTCAAGTAAAGCCAAAGTACTGCATATTGCAATTACAATACTTGTGTAAACAAACTGAGTTCTATCAATAGGAATTGATTTGGAATTATATCACCACTTTATGCATGTTTAAAGGTTCAGTCGGTAACTTTTCCAAAATATATGTCATATTTGCTGAAACTGTTGCTATATCCTGACATATCCTGTGAAAAAAATCTGGAACCTGTGGCCTCTTCTAGTGTTCCTGATGGTATTTACAAGAATCCACCAAGCCTGAACAAAAACAGCCAATCAGAGCAACGTGTCAATGTCAGAGCTCAATATCTCAGGAGGACGACTGACGTTGGTTGTTGTTGTTAGTCTTCTTCTGTTTACTTGTCTTTGTCATGTTTGCAACACATACTCACTTCAACCTTGTCACACATCATTGTTTGGTCATGGACTTTCCATGTCAAGATATGACAGCGGTTATGCTGGTTGTTGATCTTCTGAAACGCCTTGTTAACTTCAGCCTGTTACATGCATTTTCTGTTTTCAAAATACACCTCCATTTTCACAGGAAATGTAAAGTTTGCATACAGTATGTATGTACTACGCCAATAAAACATTGTGGTTACATTTTACCAGCACTTGTATGTGGTTGGGTTTAGGAGAACGAAAACAGGGTTTGGCTTTACAGTCCTATAGGACACAAACACTGGCCTCCCAGGTAAGAGCTGGTAGTTGCTGGACCCATCAACCACCCCTCCCACCTGCCCTCCTCTGACTTTCCCCACCTTAACTTACATTGTTGTCCAGTCCTGTTTTCCCTGACGCCACCAGGTGCTGTTACAAAATAACGGCAATTGAGCCTGTATCATGTCAATGTGAAAGGACTGTTTTTTTCAGCGGTGTCTGATGCTGGAAGTCACTGACCATGCGCCGGTATTTGACAACTTCGAAGTGAGATCAGGTTGGTGTTCACAAAGGAAGACTAGGCACCTTTTTATTCATTGCTTGTGGTTGTTAAGCAGCCAATGTGTTTGCAAAGCATGTTCTAAAGTCACATGCTGAAGATACTGAGCTTTACTAAGTGAGAGCATGTGCGGGGGAGTGGGGGCACACAGCATATGCATGAGCAGTGATTAACACTGCATAATGCTGTGTACAGACTACACGATATGTTTGTCCGTTCCAACGGTCAGTATGTCGGATTAGGTTTCCTTACCAATCCTTCTACTTTATAAAGAAATACAATTCTTTGCTAGCTGCTAATGCTGAGATGCTAATGGCAACACTCGGCAGGCTGCTGTAGTGCCTCTGCTAGTTCATGCCATCATTTTTCTCGCTCACTCTGTCCTGGTAGTCCTTTGAGGGAACATAGAAAGGGATGGGGTGGTGTTGTCACATAGTTGTCCACAGCAGCAGATCGCTCTGTGTTCCTATTGGTCAAAGTGACAGCTGTGACGGAGAATGTTGTGACAGACAAAAAGACATCAAACATGCAAGTCTTTCTGTCAAAATGTCATGAGGCATCTCAGACATGGCGTCAGTTGCCTTCCACACTACATGGAATAAGGCAATCGCTTATCGCACACAACACTCATTGCCATTCAAGAGCTGAGCTGACACCTTAGGACGGCCAGGTTGGGCTGTAATTGGGCTGATATTGTGTTGTCTGAACTCAGCATTAGAGACTCCTGTTGGCTCTGATTGGCTGTTTTCATTCAGGCACAGTGGATTCTTACAAGTGCCGTTAGGAGCACTAGGAGGAACCATGTCTCATGTGTTACTGTCAGGATATAGTGACATTTTAAGGAAACATGACAATTATTATCATAAAAGTTACCCACTGAATGTTTAATAGTGTCATAAATAATAGTGAAATATATCTTTATTAGTGGTTTGATTTCAAATTATATCCCAGTCATTATCATTACGCTCCCTTTTACATTCAATGTAACATTTTTTATGACCATGATTATGAGAAGATTCAGTTGTCCATCATTTGCCACCTGCTTGTAACTCCTGACAAAATAGCTCTTAAACTCACCTAAATCCTGGAGAGCTGGCCAAAGTAGTTTAATCCTACTTTTTGCAATAGAAGTAAAATCATACAGGAGCCCCCCACCAGAATTCAGATCTGGTTTTGGAGCAATTCCTACACAAGGAGGAAGAGGAGTTTTGCCCATTCCTGCTGAGGATCAGCCACTCATCTGTACATAGTATCATCTGCTGATCTCAAGCCTCTGAGGACAGCAGAGAGAGAGAGAGACCTGGAGTGTCTCTAGCAGGTTTGCCTGAGGTTAGGAGCCAAAGCATACATATTTACAGTGAAATGTCATTATCAGGGACTCACCCTGGGAGCCTCCTGCTGAATGTGTGCATTCAAGGAGAGGTAATTCCAGCTGCAGACTGTTATATGGCTGAGGCGACGGAGGAAAAGGGGAGGAATATGATTTGAACCTGGATCATTTATCACTCCAGCGCCTCTGTGGCTCAGGGTTCAGTGCAGAAGGTTGCATATTTCCAAGTTGTTCAACTCAATCCAGCCTGTGCTCACATCCCCAGCAGACAGGCCAGTGAAAGGAGCTGTGATTTGAGTCATAAGGATGGCTGCAAGTGACACAAGGGATGAAAAGCGGGACTTGGAAGCCCCCTCATTCATTCACCTTTAAATAGAGACCACGCATGCATGACAGATGGACGGAAACCTGGCGATACCATCAACATCTGCTCTTCTGAACTCTGCCCACACGGGCCTCACTGCGTGTTTTTCATTACCTTCTCCCCTGCCACCATGTGCATGTGCACTGGAGAGGGAAATGTGAGAGTTCCACCAGTCAAGTCCTGAGTGAACCCAAATACCTTTGCTGTTGTAAAAACTTTTGTTCCAAGTTGCTGAAAGGCCAAAAGGAGGTTTATCTCATGACCACTCTATTTCAATTAAAGAGCTTTAGACCACTTATATATTATCACAATAATTAAATAATAAATTACCAATAATACGTAACAATCAGGTGTAGATGGCTGTCTCATGTTAATATACTAACATAGGCTTACTTTTTTTTTTCTATAAATACAAGCATCTCAAATGTACTGAATGACACGTTGTGATGTAAAGCTTAAAAACACATGCATGTCTTGTGAAGGCTCTTTCACAAACATTCAACATTCCTATTATGTATAGCATATATATAGTTAAGTTGGGTGCTGCCCTGGATGGTTTGTGTGGCATATTGTGAGGTCAACACAATATACTGTACCACACAAACTCTCTATCTTGTCTTTGAGAGTATAGAGTTTTATTGCAATATCCGTGTCAAGATTTGCAAATGGATCCCCAACATTAATTTTCCTCACCCTTAAGGGGGTTTTACACTTGTGCGTCGGCTCTCTGCAGAGCCTATGCCGTAGCCCACAGGTGGCCTGCAACCATTGTGTCACTATGCAGTTACACCTCCAAAACAGTAGTTGGTGAAGGGGTTTGTGTAAAGTGCTGTAAAGTTTAATTGATTCAACACACACCCAAAACATTCATTAAACATGGCTTAATTGCTACAATTTTAATTACAAGTACACAAATTGACTTCACTAGAACTCGCACGATTCACAGAAAAAACGCTTGTCTTGCTGGATACATTTTCCCCACAAATATAGCATGCTAATGTTATTAGCACGAGCCTATGGTATTTTACATTGTATGAATTAGTTTAGCGGCTAGCGGACATTTCCTCTTCTCACATGAAGCCTGGAACAACAGCAGCATATAACAAAGGTAACATTACGAAATTCAGCTCCATCACAGCTCACAAGGTTAACCTACAAAACAACTGTCTCATACTTAACACATTTTTCAAACAAACATAACATGCTTACATTATTAGCACATGTCTGAGGCTAATTGTATAAATTAGCCGAGTGACTAGCACAGATGTCCTCTGCTCATATGAAGTCAGCATATATCTCACACAATATATAAAATGCTCTTTTGAGGGGGCTTTATTGTCTTTGCAAAGTATTCTTTTTTACCTCTGAAATACAAGTAAATCAAAGCTTTGTTTCCACAGAGGGAAATGGATTTCAGCTTACAAAAATAGCCAGGAGGTCTGCGTCGCCACAGCATGTAATAGTTCTGGGGAGGTGCACATCAGGCTAAGGTGAAGGGTACAGCGTAAGCTCTGTGTCGACGTAAAGCCTACACAGGCAAGTGTTGATTCGATGCAGAAGTATAAATCCTGCTTTAGCAGGTTTCTTTCCATAAACACAAGGTATTTTGTCTATAGCTACCTCCAGCCCTTCATCAGCTGTCCATGTTTACTGTCCATGTTTATTGGAAACTGAGAGTAGAAGTCTGTATCCCACAACTGAGTCTCGGTAACATGTTTTTGTGGCACAGACTTTTTCCCTCACACAGAAACAGAGACACATGCAGCTCCTTTGGCTGTCTGAGGTTGTAAGGCCAAAAAGGTCAAGAGTTGCACATACAAATGCTGGAACTAAGGTTCACAGAGGTCCAGCTAAACTTCTACTTGACCAAAAATTATTTGGTGCATACAAGTCCATACACGTGCTACCACCAAATATGAGAAATTAAGGTACATCAGTGCGGATGTAACAAGCAAGAAGGTGTGTCTGAAAAGCAATAGTGCTTTTCTTTATTGTTCTTTTAAATGTTTGGTCAAAACAGAATTTAAAATTAAATCATTAAATTAAATTAAATTTAAATTTAAAATTGTTTGCTACCCAGGAGCTCTATGAGCTCTTTAGGTCTAATGAATATGTGAATAAACATCTCTGTTATATGCCACAGTCATATAAACACAAGCAAAACAGTCGTCATTAATACTATATACCTTTCAGTTTTTCTGACTGAAACGGCTGCCAGCAGTTACTGCTCACTGCTGTGGGTGATGTGTAGATGCACTGTCATAAATTTCATGAACATTATTGTGCGCTCAATGTATCTTGTATTTGACCATAATTGTAGCATTATAGCATTAGTATTTAACTCTCTTTGTAAGTGTGTATTTTTATCTGTCTGTCAATTCACCCTCCCAATCAGATAGCTAATTTAGTCAGCTGTGATGTTAGTTAGCTAGCCTAACTTATTCCATTACTTAACTGAGGGTCTTCATGCTATTGTTCCAATTTCCTCCACCTTAGATTAGTTTGTTGTTTACTTTTATAATTACATTTTGTGTATGCAGTGAATTACATGAAATCCCACCTGCGAAAAAAGTCCAACACACTGACCATCTTTCTTACACACTCACTTTCTGGCAACAGCGAACTGCAGGAAGGATAGATGTGTTACTGAGGACCACAATTTGAAATGCAGTTTCAGGGTGTTTTGAAGGTTTGCATTGTCCACAAGCACCGGCCTGAAGTAGGATGCTGGGAAGCGCACAACTTTCAGCCCAGACATGAATATCTCCATGCAGCAATAAGAAAAAAGCTCCATTAGACAAACCAAAAAAATAATGAATAGATGGGTCAGTGACAGGAGCTGAGGCAAGGGGTGACAGTGCTGGTGGATGATGCACCTCCAAAACATCCCATAACTGCATTTTAAAAGGCAGAACTCTGCAAAATGTCTATCCTTCCAGTGGTGCACTGTGGCCAGCGTGTTGTAGTGCAGCTTCTTGGTGCAGCAGCAGCTAAACGGCGCTTCACCACTTAAACAAGTAAAGAAGAGAGAGAGAGTCTTATTTTTGGTCTGATAAACAGTAGCCTGCTATCATTCGAGGTACTGTAGCTGCACTCTGGTTGCAATGGTAATGAGTTATGTCTGACTACTGACCACACCCCCATTCTCTGTTTGAGAAAGACCATTAACTGTTAAACAGGAAGTAGCACTGGCTGGATGGGGGCTTTAAAGGTTATCTTATTAATTACACTTTGCCCCTCTGACCTACTTGTCTTCCTCGGTGTTATACTACTCCCTGTTTCTAGGCATGTCTCCTCCACATAATCCTTTGTGGATGGAAAAATGTATTTCTATCCCTCTATCTCTGTGCATCCTGCATGTTCCCTTTGATTTAAAGCCATTTTGCCCTTTTCAATTCATGTCAACAGACTAGGCTCTAAAGAACTGTACATGATTCAATATGTGAGGACACACACTGCAGAATACATCAGCAGGTTACAAGCTGTGCACTGTGACATCCAAATGAAAATTGACTCCAAGGTCAAGGAGGGTTTATATGTTTACTTCTGCTGAACATATATTTGATTAATGAAGTGAAACAAGTATCTATCATAGCCATCAGTGCTGTACCATCCATTCCATTTAGAGGCAATGTAGACTTTGGCATGAGAGCAAAGATTCCACTCTGGCCAGAGGATCGGTAACAGCTGGAGGAGCTGCCAAGAGGCTGTCCAGAAAGAAAAATGGAGGTGAACTGACTGAAGGAGATTTGCTGATTTGAAACTGTGGGAGTCCATTTTCAAAAATTATGTTATCAATTCTTGAAGTCCATGAATCACAGGTTACTCTGACACCAGTACCATGCATTACACCTTAATGGCATCAGACCTGTCAATCAAATGTGTTTTCTTGTTTTTTTAATCAAGTCTTTCTTTCTGTTATGTACACATTGTGTCACAGACAAGCAAAAGGACAGAAATCTGGATGACTGTCAAAATGGAGTGATTGTGGCTCTGTAAATTTTGCAAAGTAAAGTTTGTGCTCTACAGATTGTCAGTGTCGCTGCTATTATGAACTGATCATGTTACTCGCCTGAGCAAAATAAACGCATCCCCATCATCCACTTTGGGGGAGCAAAGTTATGGTTTGCCACCCAGTTATTCAGGTGATTATGTTTAGGCAGCCTATAGATTTGTCAAGGAATAGTCAGCATTTTTGCACCCCCACTTCCCTCATCTTGAGGTCCACGTTTTTTTTTGTTTTTTTTATTGTGTGTGTGTGTTTTTTTTTTATGGGTTTTGGTTAGATGCCTTAAATAAGGTCTGTGGTTAGCTCAAGAGAATTTCACTTTTGGTTCTCTGCCATAAAATAAATGGATTCTGAAGCCTTTATGTGTCTCAAAAAGGCAATGGCTAACAAGTGGCTAAATGAGACTATAGGACATCATCATGCTGAACATTGCTTTATAGCCTTTTTGTGGTGGTGAAGTTAAGTCATGCAACCATAGTGTAGTGCATTTATAGCCTAATGTTACCTTTTTACCTCTTGTGATTGCATTTTCACTTCAAAAATCATAAAAGTAGTTTAATTTTGGGGATCATCTTGCTGAGTAAAACATGTATAATCGTTTTTTTGTTTGCCACAGAGCTTATTTTCTGCAATAATCCAATAAGTCAATCTGAAAATCGCTTTGGCCTTTTGTCAAGGAAACTAGAGTGATGCTAACTTTCATGTCAGCCTACAAAAAAAACATCATCACTGATATTATAATTTTACTATTTTCATAAACAGACAAAAACAAGTAATGAATAATGTACACATTTTTGGACCACTCTTTGAGTTGGTTCAGTCCAGCCTGTTGACTACACAGCTGATCTGTCTATCACAGCAGACTGATGGGTCAGTGTAATCAGAGAGGAACACAGAGCTCTTCTTCACAACACCAAAGTGTCTAATTTAAGAAACAGTTACCTTGTCGTAATAGTGTAAAACAAAAGTTAAAATCAAAGTCCTGCATTCAGGAGAGGTTTTATTGGCACAATGTATTTAAATTTACTTAAAGTCTATTCACAGCTGAGATTTTAATTCTTATTTCATGATTTATTCATGATTAATAATGCATCATATTTTAAAGGCTATACTTTGTGAGTAAAAATCTAAATATGCAATGTAATCACTAACATTTATCTGTCAGGTGAATGTAGTGTTACAGTGTTTCCCTCTGATGTAGAATTATACAGTAATTTTTCTTTTTAAAAGAAGTGCTTTTTGGCCTTTTGTATGTTATTTCACGGTACAATGAGTAAGAACAGTAACATAATGCAGGACATACATATCTAAGCATCATAATAGATCTAAAACTGTTAGGGCCCTTTTAGTTGTGGGCCTAACGGTAAAGTCCACCCCTGATTATTCTGATTATTCTGTCATTTTCTCATACAGGATAACTGAGAGAAGCAGGCTCACTCTAAGGGGTGGTTACACAGTTGGGTCTAGTCCTTGACTAAAATTACACCTTTAAGTCTTAAGGAGCAAAAGTTACCTTCTGACTTGTGCATTAGGATAATCCTTGATTTGAGATGATGTAAGAAAAAAAAAAAATCTAATTTAGAAGTTCTTCTCACCAGCCAGTTGTGCTATTGAGATTTGCTAACACTATTTGTGTAAAATAAACAAGTGGTTTTGGAATTGAAATTTTTTTTGTGAGGCTGTTTCATTCATCCAAACTGTTTGTGCTTTTTTGCCATTGTTAGACTTTGAAGATGGCTTTGCGATTATTGAGAAAATCAGCCCTCAGGTTTAACACTGCTTAGCCAGATTTAATCATCCAAATCATATTGTCATGTGTTGGAAGCTTATTTGTCCTTGACTGAGATTGAAGACTGCTGAGCAGCCTGTAACCTACTACCATTCAAGGGTACATACTGTTTTTAGGAATATAATCTCTAATATGAAACAGCCATTCTTTAAATAATCATTTCCCATCCCAAACCAATACTATACTGTTATTGATGTATTCTTGGTTTTCATATCACACTCTATCTAACTAATCTAGACTAGTGCAGGTGGTGTAGAAATGCAGGAAATTAGTTTTAAATTGCAATTACTCTAAAGAGGTCATCCAAAGAGCACCTCTAGACTCCCTGCCAATTATGTATCTTTCCAAGTTCCCCCACTTTCAAACATAATCAGATGCCCATGGTGACCATGATTTATCACTGGGAGATACATTACCTGATAAATGCACTTGTGTGAAAACTTGTCTTCTTTAAATCGTAACTCATTAAAATATAAATACACATGTTGTACACATAGCAGTAGAACAGGTCAACTGCCAAAATCCATAATAATACACAAAAGAAGCTCCTTGTATGTTCAGTTCCTGGCTCATTATTGTCCTGTTCAGATGTTTTCTGCAGTATCCATAATAATCATGTGAGTTTTTCTTCTTTAAATTCTTGAATACAGCACAAACAGAAAGTGCTAGTATCTAATGCAGCATGACTTTTAGGGCACAAATCTCCCAAATGATCAACAGATGCAGGCTTAATACGATTGGGGCTCAGAGTCCAGGCCTCAAAATTCAGACCTTGAAGTCCAGACCTAACTCACTCTCTCCATGGCAACATCACGCTTCTTTTTCACCCAAAGCGCGGTGGAGGCAGTTGCTCCACAAATGAGGAACATTATGAAAAAAAAATTAAGAAAAAGGGAAACAGTAGGAGCAGCAAATCAATTGTATCCATTTTCCTTAATTTGTACTTTAAATATATTATTACAGAATGACCACCCCATCAATGTCAAGTCAGATCATTCATAGAGCATATCTGAAAACAATAAACGCTAACCAAAGTGCTTCACAAAGAGATGGAGTAAGACAGAGGCATGATCAAATAAAAACAGTAAAATATATGAGAATATACCTAAATAATAAAAGCAAACAATATCTTGATAAAGTCATAACAGGAAAAAGAGCATTGCACAAACAATGGAATGAAATGCAGGGGGAAAACAGAATGGACAGGCAAGGATTTTAAAATCAATTCTGTACTTCACTGGTAACAGACTGATGTCTTGGCAGGAAAAAGAAGCATGGACTGAAGTCACTGAATCTTCAGGGGCAGTACAGTTTTTATTTTGCAAGTGATTTTAGATGGTCAAAGCTAGCGATTTGTTAAATATCAAACCAGAAATCTGACTGCTGGACCAAAGATTGAGAGCTCTGTTTTATTGTGATTAAGTTGGAGGACTATTTTTACCTCCACAATGTGTTAACACTGATCACAAAGTTTGTGTGGGAGATTAGGGTGAGTAGGGTGTCATCAGCACAATAGTATAGATATTACATTTTCTGAAAATAGACCCCAAGGAAAGCATATTTAAGGAAAACTAAAAAAAAAAAAAAAGAGCCTAATATGGATCCCTGTGGTACTCCACAGAAGATGGTTGCAGAGGAAGAACACACATAATTAACTGACACAGAGGCAGATTGGTTTTTGAGGTAGGAGGCTAACCACCACTTCCAATGTGGTTGTTATAATTCTCAAACCCATAGACTCTTTACTCATGAACAGATTTTGGGAGGATGTTGTGCCATTTTTTACAGATATTTTTGCCAAATAAACTGTTACAGAGTATTGATGACAGTCGTACTGATGATGATAATGATAATAGTGATAAACATACAGTATTTATATATTTAGGATGTCACAAACCTTTATTTTATTTTATTATTATTATTATTTTTATTTTTATTTTTTTTTACCACCAGTCTTAATTTTAAAACTTTAATGTTGGGTATCTGCCAATTCAAAGCAACAGAAGATTCAATGTGGGTTACCTATGTCCCTGGGACACTGAAATTACAGGTGTAGCCTACTGACTTAGGCACACCTTTTTTTTCCATAAACTACTTGAGTCAACTACTGGTGGTCTTGTTCAAAACTATGAAGATGTTCAGCTCAAACGATTGATAAGGTTAAAAGAGAATGCAGCTTTTGACATTGATAGAAGATGCATTACTCATTTGGAGTTGTGACCCCTGAATATAATTTTACAGAATGACAAGGACAGAGTGTCTGTATACCTACACTGAAAAGTAAGAAAAGCAATATGAATCAAGCCACTGCTGATTTCTAATGAAATAAAGTAAACACTTCAGTAAATTACTTTTTCTTCAGTTGCAGTACAACAGCAACCTGGTTCTCTAACGCTGCTTGCACAAAGTTTGTGAGCACATCATGCCAGTGGAGCTGCAGTGTTTGGCCCAGAAATCAGATTGGAGATGTTTGAGGAGACTGAATGGCAACAGAATCAGGCAGCACAAACTATTTGAAATGGGTATTCAGTAATCAGGCAGCAGTCAAGATAATAAAATAAATGTTGTTGTTTTTCCTTTCTGAACAACTTCTGCCTAACCTTGATGAAAACATCAGGAGGTGTTAAAAAATGTGGGGCAGATTAAGGGACTTTGGCAAAGATGATCATGGTGCTGAGAGAATCCAAATGACCTCAAGAAAGGTAAACATGTGACATTGGCAAGAAATGTAAAGGACATGACACATGACACATACGTAGCACTAAATAAGTTGGTCTTAATAAATTGTGCTCCAAACAAGATTAAATAAAATTATATAGAGGGACAAAATTCTATGTAATTATTTCCAGGCCAACCTCTTTTCCAGTAGCTTCTGTAACTGCAATCTTTCACTCAGCATTCCTTTCATCTGTCTTTCTAAAAAAATAAAGAGTGTCACTGGGGTTTAGTTTCTCTATTCTGAGACAGAGCTCTTGCATACATAGGGATTAAAATATATCAAGATATGATCCCAGTTGGTGATTAAATAGTCTGCTTACAGTGTTCATTTGGTGCCTTTTCATAGATGACAACATATGGGAAGATCATTTAAAACTACAGTAATTATTTTTTTTCCCTTTTATTTCCACCATGTTTTTTTGTAACCCAGCTGCTTCCCGCTGGCTACCTACGGCTGGTGTTGCAGGCGAATTGAAATCATGACAAGAAAGAGAAAGCCATTTTCTCTCAATGAAAAATTTAGTCTCCTCAAAGCTTATGACAAACTGCCCAACATGAGCCAATGAAATGCAGCAGCTAAACTTGGTGTTGCTTCAGCTACCTTGCATTGTAAAAGAGAGGGGCCATTGTGTTTGAGAAACTGCACAGGGAGGCTGTTGAGGCTGACACAGCGGATAGTGAATAGCTAAGCTCTCCATTTATATTAATGTAATAAATATACAAATGTAAATATGATGGTAATCTGCATAAGAAATAATAAAGAAATTATATATAATTATATAACTAATTTTGTATATATTTTTAATGATCCATTTAACTAATATTGGGGTGCAAGCATGTGAAAACTGTTCATAAAAAGTTCTTACAGCCAAATCACGAGTTACCTGTACAAAGTTACGTGCATGGTTGCATGTAAAGCTGCATATTACAGTACATGCACAGCTCAAATTTACATGCCCTACCATGCATACTTGGTATTTCAAGCCCTAGATAAAGATATGGATCAGACTGTTCTCATAAATTGTTTGCACATTTTCCTACGAAATGTAATGCACCCAGCTTCGTACATATCCCACATTATCATGAGCCCTTAGTTCATGTATAATCAACGTATTTTGGAAGGCTGCAATCACGGGACCAATGCACTTATGGGAGTAAAGAGGGAAGCGGTCCTGAATAGTCTTGTGAAAGGCAGGTTGAGGTGGTGAATGGGTCACAAAATGACAGACATTCTCCCCACAGCTTTCCCCGGGAGACACATGTTCAGAACCGCGTAAACTTCGTGCGAACTTTAAGTGATTTTAAAGTACGTCCTCACCAATTTTTTTTTCCTAAACCTAACCACAGTAACTCGACTTGCCTAAACCTAACCTCTGCAGCTTTACATTAAATATGTGACTTTACGTTCAGGACATAACATCATTTATGGGGCGCTAATTTGTAGGATATCATACAAATAAAAGTTGTTGATCAAGTTGAGCTGCAAAAAACTTCTACATGATATTGAGGTTCTGTCTTGTAGCATGTCTAAAAACGTGCATGTTCCTGAGTTACAGAGTTTACTTCATCAAACTGTTGGGTGGGAAAGGACCATTAGACACCTCTGTTTCAATTCACTCAGTTTGGAGCCTTACTGATTAAAAAAAATCACACTCTGGGTTTAGGCTTGTTTTTTTTTTTTGGTTTTAGCTCCAATAGCCATCTGTCTGAGGGAAGCATGCCAACTAAACACCAAAGACAAACTGTTGCCAGACATGTCGACGTGTTGTCAATGAGAAAACATGGTCTATTAAAGAGGTAGATATTAATGGTCTGAGCCCAAACAGGCAGTAATTGCCCTTTAATACTCTGAACATGACTGTGAACAGCCAGTTTTGTCCTAGCTATTGCCCTCACATCCAGCAAGACCCATCAGTCGTGTCTTTTTCTGTTCTTGCATCGCTGCTCCTCTCTTATCCTTTTTTTTTCTCCCAGCTAAGCCCCTGTCAATTTCCCCTTAATGATCCCTGACCCATACTGAAATTACCCTGCAGAGGGAGAAAAAACTCTAACTAATACTACTATTGCCTGGAATTGTGTGTGTATACAACAGCTTTTGATTAGGGCCGCTACCAAACCAGGCTTGTTTGAAGCATTCATTTTGTCAGCTATGATTCATCAGCCGTCCAGGGCCCCAATTGTCTGTGAGGAACTGCAGTTGGAGTATTAAAGAGAGAGCGATGAGGTGGGCGTGGGGGGTCAATGTCCAACTGAAAATGCTAACATCCATGTTTCCCTCAAGACTTGGCTGCAATGAACAGAGTAACTTGATTTTCATTCAGATAGAAAGCTAATGGTATTAAGGCTCTATACCCTCCCTCCCTTTTGACTCTTTCCCTTTAGCAGCCCTCCCCCTCTGTTAGTGAGGATGGACACTGATCGCAAACATGTTTTCAGGGACTCGCAGCCATTTCCTCAGTTAGCCCCAGACAACACCATGCATCACATTATCTCTTTTATTTCCCCTGTCTGCAGCTCCATGGGTGATTGGCTGGAAATGAATGTTTGGAAAAGGGATTTACAGATATCCAGCGCACCTGGGCGCATAGAACAAAATGGAATAGATAAAACATCTTAAAGGCTGTGTTCTCACCTAACCACTTTGGTGCAGTTTCAGCTCTACTGTGCGTTTGCCTGTTCAGCCTAGTTCGTTTAGACTTGATTGTATGACTATACATATTGTATTTATTGCAAAGAATCCACATATGTATGGATGAACACTATAAGGTTGTAGCAACACTTGTGGCATGGGCCAGCAATGCAGATTGGTCCACCATTTTGGTTCATGCAAAATACTGGCAATTATTGGATGACTTGGAATGGACTTTTGTACAAACATTAATGTTCTCTACAAGATAAACTGTGAAATCTTTGGTGGCGGCTTGGCTTTTCATCACATCAAAATTTTAATTTGTACTAACATCTGCATTTACTTCAAAACAAGTAGGCACAATAAGTAACCACAGCAGCACAGTCATTAGCATAGCTTTTGAATTTTAGTCCTCACATCATTCGATGCAAAGATCATTTTCCTGTGGTTTAAATGCTGTTTCAGAAACTTTTAAACCTATTAAAATCTATTAAAACATTTTAAAGAACAATGAATGTAATGTTTGCCTTGATATACCACTCTCATAACTAAATGAAAGAATAGGTCCTAGCAGTTTTAAACACATCCTTAATGTTATGTAACAATTGCAGTTACACTTTAAGACGTCGTGGTCAGGTTTAGAAAAAACATCATGGTTTGGCTTTAAATAAATACTTTTGTTATTAACGTAATATGACATATGTCACATTACAGATGTCACATTCATCACTAGCATAGTGTGCTACACATGCTGGCCTACTTCGCCAAATTGTTATTAAATGAAGTAAAGTTGACTTGGGGGCACAAACACTGGTCTCCTGTGTGAAAGTCCAGTGCTTCTTGGACCCAGCCACCTCAACTTCTCCCACACTACAGGGACCAGTATTAATTTCATTGATGAAAACTATGACGATGATTTTTTGACAACCTTTTTTTTTTTCCTTGACAAAAATGAGACACTGACAACCTAAAAATAGATTTTGATAATAACGACTAAGACAAAATCGATGCTTAATTTTTGTTGACGAAACGAGACGTGACGAAAATGTTAGTGGTGGACCATCAGACATTGAAAGCTGGCCGTGCTTCTAATCATCTTTAAATGCAGCATAAACAACAGGCTGGTAAATAGTCGGCGCCAAGAAGTTTCACTAGCCTCTGAATGGCAGTATCCCCCAGACTTGACAGCTGATCCCTGCAGGACTCCACTCAGTCTGGATTCAAGAAGGTTTATAGGTTGATGATGTGTGACAGGCAGGTAGGAGGCTGAGTTATCTGTGAGTGTAGCTGTGCTGTAAGTAAACAGTCTAAACCCCACAGAGTTTTCTCTGAATGAGCTGAAAGTTTAGTTTTATTTACCAACTCTGTGAGGGCACATGAGTAAACGTCCATACTGTCAAGTTGCAGATTAAGAAAGAATCCAGCCTTTGATTATTTTTCTGCTTCTTAACAGTGAAATCTATAAGTCAGAGTTTACAATGAAACTGGGTACAAATCCTAGTTTTCTCAGATTAGTTATTTGTGGTGTCAAAGTTTTTGAGAGCATAAATAGGGAGATATTGAGCTTTTCAAATGATGAACAGTAAGTGTGTGCTCATAAATCACTCCTTAAACCTGTCAAAAACTGCTGTAGTAATGCAACTTTGTAAGTCTGTAGAACTTATTTGTAGTTTAGAAAAGAAATTGTCTAAATGAAAGTTTTATACAACCTGTCATCTTGATTCGAATTACTGCTGCAGTGATTAACCTAACTGGATTAGTTAAAAGCTAAAATAACATAACACGTTGACTAAAAGTTGGCTAAAATAACATATTAACAACACGTTGACTAAAAGTTGACTAAAATATTCTGACTATGAATATTCTTCAGCGTAAGCATTTTGAATTTTTGTTGACTTAAGTGTTCTGAATTTTGTTTGACTAAAACTAGACTAAAACTATGGATAATGAAAATGACTAGAAAAATATGACTAAAACTAATAAGGATTGTTGTCTCAAAACTAAAACTTAATCTTAAATACAGTAGCTGTCAAAATTAACATTGGTAGGGACTTCTACACTTACCTCTATACAACATTACGTGGGCCGCTCTGTTAGCAGAGAGGCACGGCATCAGTTTTCACAGCTATGCTGACGATACACAACTGTACATCGCCGTGTCTCCTGATGATACAGGGCCAATTAATGCCCTTTTTAACTGCATTTTAGATATAAAATCATGGATGGCAGAGAATTTCCTGCAGCTCAACCAGGACAAAACCGAGGTTTTAGTCATTGGTCCTGAAGGCCAGAGAGAGAGACTTTTATCTAAATTACACAACCTTAAACCATCACAATCTGTGAAAAATCTGGGCGTGATTTTTGACTCTGAGCTCAGTTTTATTCCACACATTAAAAACATAACAAAGGTAGGTTTCTACCACCTGAAGAATATAGCCAGAGTCCGCCCGTTTCTCTCTCAGGCCAGTACGGAGGTGCTGATGCATGCTTTTATCTCCTGTCGGTTAGACTATTGTAATGCCCTGCTCTCTGGTCTTCCCAAAAAGAGCATCTATAATCTTCAATTGTTACAGAACTCAGCCGCACGAGTGCTGACGAGGACCAGAGGGCGGGAGCACATCACACCAGTTTTAAAATCGCTGCATTGGCTCCCCGTCCACTTCAGGATCGATTTTAAGGTTCTTTTATTAATTTTTAAATGTCTTAACGGTCTCGGGCCTTCTTATTTATCTGACCTACTTTTATTATATCAACCCTCACGGACCCTGAGGTCCTCCGGCACTGGCCTTTTAACCATTCCACAAATCAGATCTAGAACACACGGGGAGGCGGCCTTTAGTTATTATGGACCCCGATTGTGGAACAGCCTGCCGCAGAACCTCAGGGCCGCAGAGACTGTTGAAGTTTTTAAGAGAAGGCTCAAGACTCACCTTTTTAATCTAGCTTTTAACTGATATTCTGCTATTTTAGTTTTTCTTATCTTATTTTACTTTAGCAAGCTTTTAATTAATCTCTTTTATTATTTTATTTATTTATTGATTATTTAAGGTTAACTTTGGATTGTCTTATTAATTTTACTGATTTTGTATAGTTCTTACCTTATTTTACCATACTCTTGTTTTTATGTTCTTTCTATGGTTTTAGCTCCAGTGTCTCCTCGTGGGGGCCGACCACACCAGGGGGGATGTCTGGCCTACCAGTGGGGGTGCTGTTCCGTGGGGGACTCTGGCCTGGGTGGCTGGTGGGCACCGCACCTTGGTGTGGGGCCTCCCATCTGCCCGGGCCGGAGTGGTCTCTGTGACGGTGCTCCCGGTGGTTACGGGCCGTGGTCCCTCTTGGTGTGGATGGCCCCCAACTGTGGCTTTTTCCTCACCTTATGTCTCAGTGCCCAGCCATG
>JAPZEB010061448.1:0-17837 GCA_029783705.1 Chaetodon striatus
TGGTTTTGTGGATTTTAAAACAAACCTCAACAAAAGCATTAATACCAAAGTCTCTGTGAACACTACAAAATGTTCACATATTTAAAACATTGTTTTAATTTCTTTGAGAGCTTATAAGAAGCAGATTTCTTTTTAATTTTTCTGTTAACTTTCTGTCACCAAATATGCATTATCTAAGCTGTCCTGATTACCTTCTTTACTGTAAAGGCCCTGAAACACCAAGCCAATGGTCGGTGGTTGTTTAATGTGGGCTGTTGGTGGGGATCTGTCACCTTAGTCACCCTGTTGACCCTCAGCTGCTTTTTTTTTTTGCCTATTCAGCATGTTGAATTGGCATCAGTGATGGCAGAGGTGGTTAGTGAATGAAATCACTCTAATTAGCAGTTCAGTTCAGAACTCGAGAGGAAAAACAGAAGTGAGGAAAGTAAACAAATAGCTCCAGTCAAGAGGGAGTGAGACCAAAAAAAACTTGTTACATAAGGTAAGGTTATTTTTCTTAGGCCACTGAGCTCTTCAACAGAAACATTTCGAATGGTTTGTGTTATTTTTCACTGGTGCACATTCAGTATGCTCTTGTTCTTTTAAAATTGGATTGTGTTGTTAATGTGCCAACGGGCTAACTAACATCAAGATGGTCTTCTGGTTTCCAGACGGGTCATCGTGTTTGCTTTTATAGTCTTACAAGTGACATTTATAGTTAACAGTAGGCTAAGGCCCCAATCACACAGAAAGCGCTGTAGAAGTTGGAGTCGCTTTTTGTTATTGTTTTTAATGAGAATTAAGCGATTGCCTGCTGTTTTGTGATGCTATGTGCCTCCTGTATTTGCATGCTTCGCATTTCTGCGCTCTAGGCGACTTGCGTTTTTGTCAAAGCTCTCTGAACTCCTCAAGTTGAAAAAACTTTAACTCAGAACGGAAAGTGCCCCATGTCAATTCTCAAAATTATGGTAGATTGATTACACGGGAAGATTAGTGTAATGAGATGACAGGGTGGTTGCCTGTCAACAATAAAAAGATGCAGCAAGCATTTCTTTACCAGTGGCATTTAAATAAAAAAAGGCAGTGCGGTGGGATGCGCGTTTGCAAACTATAAAATGCTTTCCGTGTGATCAAGGACTAAGGAGTGGCAACAGGTGATGATTCGTACTGTATGTCTATTAAGTGTTGATTTACTCCACCAACAGGAATAGTTCTGCAACTAGATTAGACTGTTGCCAAGCAACACATGACCGTTCTTGCAAACTAGCTTGCTACTTTGTGTAGGTCTACATGTTACCACAGGCCAGCTACTTTGTATCGTGCACATTTACCTGTACGTTTCCATTTATTATGCAACCAGTGAAATAAAAGTCTAATGAAAGTCGCTTTGGTGGCCTGTGTGTCAGTTACAGCTTGGACAGACGGTACATTGCAATGAGCATACCTGAAGGTTTGCAGTGAAGCATCAGGACTTCTTTCCTTTCTGGTAGTACATATGTGAGTATTTCTTGTAAATTTACCACTTTAATCTCGAAGAATATCCACGTGTTCTTGTACTAGGCCTAACCATGAACTCTTTGCCCCAATCCTAACTGCTTCTTCAACGTGACGAGTACTTCATAGTAGGCAGTGGGATCCATTATAATGCATTGTTGGGATGGGTGTAAATAGATGAATAAACTACAGTGTGTGTGTTCATAATGATGAAGGAACACACCAGTATGGCTCGTTGATGTCTTTTTTAATGATAATGGAAGGCACAGAGAAAGAAGACATATCAGGCTTTTATACACACACAGTTCTTTTAGTCGATACATTTATTGTTGGTTTTGATCTTTTTCATGAGATTTGTTGGCAATAAGAAACATACCAAACATCACCAGTCAGAGACCAGAAAGATGGACTTGTAATTTGTTTATGAAGACTTCCTGGTGGCCCAAACAACTTTACAGTCTGGTTTCTGTCATATTCAAACTGGAGAATTAAACCCTTTCTGCAATATTTCACATACAGTCAGTATTCTCAAATATTATCTGTCAATCTCAGAAACCAACTTTTCCTGTCAGAGAATTTAAGTTCAACCAGCTTTTCCAGGCTGCATCGTTTGTCTCCAGGAATCCCTTAGAGCTTTTTACTTCTGACAGAAAAATGCAGAAAAAGAGAAGAAAAAAAAAGTAGCTGCTGGGAAATTCTGTTATGAAACTCAACAATGTCCCCATGACTAAACTATGTTATACAACAACATGATGACCACACTTGCATCAGTCCAATCCAAGAACTTATCCTCACCATTTGACACTCCAGTTACTCAGATGAAAAAAAAGGCACACGGTGGTTAGCTGTAAAAATTCTGTGACATTTCAAGACATCCACTCACTGCATAGTAATGTTTTTGATGACAGAAGTACCAGTTTGAGGGGAATTCACTGGAAGAAAATTTCCAAATCCGATAAATTAAACAAATTGTCATCATAACTTCTTCTCACAAACAAACAAAGCACAGATTCTCCTCTGAAACCTGTCGTCGCTGGATGAGTAAACCTCCGTCTGGGATTTCCAAGCTCGCTAATTTAGTGCACATGTGACACACAGGTGCTGCTGCACACAGACTCTACAGTAATGAACAGGATCATGCTCATGTGGGATGAGTCTTCACAACTCAAGTGAGGAAAGCTTGTGTGTTTGAAATTAGATTAAAGATTAGATAAGACAGATCTGAGGCTGGTGAAACACTTAAATTAATAAAATGAGAAAAGGAAATTGCAGCTACGTGTTTGTTGTTTTTTTCCCCCACAACATGTGTGTGAAGGAGGATCAAAGGAAGATAAAAATGCTTTGGTCATTGTTTCTCATGAGTTGACTTAATCTGTCAATTAGTCACCGTGCTGCCAGTCTGTCAACATTAAGATCCAGTAACCAGATGGCACATTACAGTGGGAAAAACCTCTACTATACTGGAGATACAGCACTTGGTAAAATGGCTTATTCTATCAATTTGTGAACTGAAAGAAATTATTTTGGATGTTCAGTCTTCCTGAAGTAGACAATGGGAAAATGACTGACAGTTGGAGCTTTTCAAGGCTTGGCTAGACATGAAACTCTAGTAGGAAAAGTCCTGGGTCTTTGATATAAAAACTGGAAATTACCACCGCATGGTTGTACGCCTCTGCAAAGCAGTCAAGTTGCAGTTACAGTTTATATTCGTGTCTGTGAAAACATGGATGCCTCAAGCTCACATCTTCCCCCAAGCAGCACAGAACATCTACATAATCAGCACAGTTTCAAGGTGGACACCCGAGGTTAGTGTCACCAGTTCAGTATCTGACCAAATGTCTCTCCTTTTGTTCCTAAGATATGAACTTGAAAAATGGCCCAAAAAGTGTTTTATGTAGAACATTAGGATGTCACAGTGAAGGTTGGATATAAAATGTCATCACCTCATCATTTTATCCAATTAGACATTTGTGTAAACTTCAGTCATAATTAGCATATGAATTCTTGAGTTATGGCCAAAAACATGTTTTGTGAGGTCACAGTGACCTTGCCCTTTTACCACCACATTCATATCGTTTAATTCTTGAGTCCTAATGGATGTCGGTGCCAAATTTGAAGAAATTCCCTCAAGGTGTTTACATGAATGACACGGATGCAAGGTCACAGTAACCTTGACCTTTGACCATCAAAAGCTTATCATTTCATCATTGAGTCCGAGTGGAAGTTTGTGCTAGATTTGCCATTAAACAAAAGTCAAAGCCACAAGTTTGTGGACTTTAAAATGTCAGTAGGGAAGTAAACTAGAACTCCCAGGGTGCATTTCAGCAACAATAAGAAAAGAAGTCAAATCAAGCAAAATTTAAAAGTGTTCCAGAAATATGATGATTAGGAATATACTGGCTTTTACAATTAGCATGTTAACATTAGCAGTGGTGGTATGTAACTAAGTGTATTTACTTGAGAACTGTACTTAAGTTCAATTTAGAGGTACTTGTACTTGAGTATTTTAATTTGATGCTACTTCATACTCAGAGAGAATATTGTACTTTTGACTCAATGACATTTGTTTAAAAGCTAAATATGTAGTTCCTGTTCAAATTAAGATTTTACAAACAAAACATTTGATCAGTTTATAAAACATAATCCACTGTTGAAATGGATTATACACCAAAAATGTATGAAGTAATTAAAAATAGCTCCACCTTGACCATCAAGAACATTAAAGTACATCTAACATATTGATACATCATTGACAATGATATGATGGCATACACTAACAGTTGCCACTCTGCATTATGAGCAGTTTTACTTTTGATATTTTAAGTACTCCAGTAAAACTTTGAAAGGACTTTGACAGGAAGTATATTTATACTCTGGTATTTCTTTACTTGATTTGAATACTTCTTTCATCACTTAACATAAGAAAACACTGGTAACCTTTGTCATGTCAGATTGTGTACAGTTAGCACGTTAATATGTGCATAGCAGGTTAACACTATAACATTTAGCATTCAAGCTGCGGTTTGTCTCTTAATCTTAGAGTTCCACTTCCTGTAGGAAAGTTTGACCCGTTGGTGGCGCTAAATGAAAAATCAGGGGGATATCAAAATTAGTAGGAGTCATCCTCTAAGGATTATAATGTTGGTGCAAAGTTTCAAAAGAATCCATCCAATAGTGTCGTATCTGCCATCAGTCAAACCCTGCTGCTAACACGACTGAAGTGTTATTATATGCCTGCTCAATTAAGAGACAAATAGATTTGATCTCTTACAAAATTATAGACCTTTTAGTTCAGTGCCTCACCAACAAAAATCCAGTCCACATGGAACAATGATTAATATCTGACTGGAGAATCCTGCCCTTCAGCCAATCATGCTTCAAAAATCTTCCTGATGTTAACAAAAAATTGACCTACTTTTACTGAAGCAGAAGATCTGAGTACTTCCTCTGCTTCTGCCAATCACAGATCTAGAAATATCGAGTATGAATGAATAAAGAATAGTAAAAACATCTTTCCACCTGTGTGTCCTCATAGTTTAAACATGTTCTGGGGTCCTTAATAAAATAAACTGACTTTATGGCTGCAAATGTTAACAATGTTGATTTACCAGAGCTCTCTTTATGTTGTGTTGAAGTTGTTAATTTTAATGGTGTAATAAAGTTATGTTATGTGATATCCTCCATAGTATGGACTAAACTCTGATGAGCATATAAAAAGGCACAACGTTGGTTTGGTAATTGACTCACTAAATGCTTATTTATGTAGCAGAGGACTACACTACATAAGCTTTAAGCAACTTTGTTGGGCTGCCAAGACAGCGGTCATGAAAACCTGTTTTCACTAAACTTTGCACATTTTAAATGATCTCTGTTAAAACCATGACTTAATTATAGTAAGTTACAGTGTGTTAACTGACATTTTCCATTTAATGCTTATTTATACTTGTACTTGACCACATCTCAGAGGGAAATGTGCATTTTCTTTTTTGTCCACTACATTTGTCTGACAGCTTTTACTAGTTTCTTTACACATCCTGATAATTAATACAAAGATCTAAACAATCTAATGAATTATGGTGTGTTATTATGGGTTAAGTTTTACCATCAGTTTAATTTAATATAAAACTTAGCTCCACTTTTAACAACTAGGACATTAAATTGATGATCACGTTAGCTTTAGTCAATCCAGTATTACTTTAACATGTGCCATTGTGCATGATGAGTACTTTTATTTTTAGTACTATAAGTATGCTAATACTTTTGAACTTTTACTTAAGTGAAATGTTCCTTTTTACACTGTAGTGTTACAAGGCTACTTTTACTTAAGAAAAAGATCTGAATACTTCTTCTACTGCAGGGAAGTTGACACTGGAAATGTTTATTAAAGGTTAAATTTGGAAATATGTCTCAGGGATTACTGACAGTCCCAGTCTCTTGAAAATTAAATAGTACTTAGGTGACATTTACCCTCTGCGAATGTTGCTACATCTGCAAAATCCAGTCCATCTTCCTGGTTACATAATACTCTGAAGTATAACAGGACATCATTGTGCTTGCAGTCAGACAGAGCTGCAACACTTCTGTTTTGGTCATTTTAAAGCACCAAGTTAAATTTTTTTCTTTCCAGAGGGTCATTTGAGGTTGGTGTGATTTTTTTCCCCCTCTCCAAGGCTCCAGAAATCTGCAGACAGAGTTTATCAGCTGCATCACCAGTGAGGAGAGATAAGCTTATGCTGATCGGTCACTGTGACTTTTGGCTCAAGCCTTTAAATCCCCGAGTCTGAAACATTAAGATCATGAGCTGGGAACACTGTTTAGACTGTGACGAGAAATAAAGATAAAGTTTAGTTTGGCTTGGAAGGGGTAGCTGAACAGCGAGCAGTCTGCTGTTAGAGGTCCAGTGTGTAGGATTTAGGGGCACAGCAGATATGAAATATAATATTCCTGACTGTGTTTTCATTAGTTTATAATCACTTAAAACTAAGAACTGTTGTGTTTTCATTACCTTAGAAGGAGGTGTTTGTATCTGCACCCCGAGCTGGTCCTCTTCCATGGAGTCTGCCATGTTGTTTCTACTGTAGCCCAGAACAGACAAACCAAGCTCTGGCTCTATAGTCACGGGTGCTTGTGTTTTTGCGTCATCCCCTACATGCTTGGCACATGAGAGAAGTTTGGGATGCCACTAAATCCGACACACTGGAGCTTTTAAGGAAAAGTCTGCTAATATTCTTGATTTTTCTTGTTGTCAACAAATCCCACAAAGACCAAAATCAACAGTGAATGTATCATCTAAAAACTATTGTGTGTGAATCATACCCCAATGTATCATCTTCCTCTGCGCCGTAGAGCTCCATTGTTATGCCAAAACTATTAAAGACACATCAGTGAGTCACACTGTTGCACTGGGTGACATGTTCATTCATTACCATGAACACACAAAGTTTATTTTGACTCTGTCCCACGTACACTGTCCTGCTGCCACAAATACTCGGTAGAGCTCCAAAAGTGGATTAATCCACCACCGAAAATAGTCCCCAAAACATACACTATTACCTCCTTTTTCTTTGATTAAAACTAAAATGACCAGCTGCTTTAGGTTATAACTGAGCTTTTTTTTGTTTTTTAAATGAAACTATATGTTTGTGTTTGTAAAGATTTACGTCTTCAATTGGAACCAATGGCTAAAGATGGGAACTCAGGAGTATTGAGATTCAGATGAATGCATTGTTGGTTTTGGTCTTTCCATGGCATTTTTTGACAAGAAAAGTAAACCATGTTTCAAGCCTTATCCTGTAATACATCAGCCTGCACCAGTAGCTGAAAACCAGAGTTAATAAAACATAAAAAACAACTGCTTAATTTTTAAAAAGGAATTGTATGTTCTACCTTGCACAGCATGCAGTGGTTTTACTACACAGAGTAGAATATTTGCAAAGCATACATGTTTTGATAGACTCTAAACTCAAGGCCTGAAAACAGGCTGTAGAAGACAATACGATTTTATAGATTTTCCTTTTGCAAAAAAATTTAAAAACAATATTACAAATTATAGAAACTGCACCAAAGTAAAAACTTTTGTACACACTGCTGTATGTTGATTAATGTGCAACACATTCTCACTCCAACACATGGTCATGGACTTTCTACACTGGGATATGACATGCAAGGTACCCTGGATGCATTGGTTGTTGATGTTCTGAGACGCCGTGTCAGCTTTTGTCTTTTACATGCATTGTCTTCTCTCAAAATGCACTTCTGTTTTCACAGGAAATTTACTGTTCATACAGGCTCTTTCAAAATATATGCACTACCTTGGAGCAACACCATGAATTGATGTTTTTTTCTTCAACAACAAATGCATGTGGTTACCTTTGGCCAACACACACATGTAGTTGGGTTTAGGCAACAAAAGCTCATGGTTGGGTTTAGTAAAAAAAAACTGGGTTTGGCTTTACATTCAAACGGGAAGCTAACACCAGCCTCCTGGGTGAAAGTCGGTGGTTGTTTGACCCATTCACCAGCCAACTTGCCCATCCTATACCAGGACTTTTTGCCACCTTTACTTGTCCCACCACATTTCCCTCTGATGTTGCTGGGTGCTGTTCAACCATAGTGGTGAACGGCAGTGTATCATACCGATGTAAAAGGATGGCTTTTTTCCGTCAGTGTTTGACACTGGAAGTCTCTACCCTAGTGCCTGTATCAGAATTGCTATGTGACATTATGACTACAGAACAGCCTGTTTTTTTTATATTTCTGTTAATAGAAATCTATGAATCTAGAAAGAAACCACCTAATAAAATGTCACAGTGGCCTTAACTGTCTGCTGTATGAAGCACTGGTTCATGCATTACATTGCTAAAGGTGCAAAGCTGCAAAGATGTTACTGTACTTCTCCAAATCTACATACAGTAAGAATAAAATCAGGACTCCTATACATCGATTACATAACAGTGAAGCTGTATGCCACATAGTAGTCTGACCTTTAGGAGGAAATAAGTTAAATCAGTGGGAATCAGCAGCATGGGGCTTTTATTTCCCCAAATCTGAAAAGAAATCCTACTTTCAAAGGAAAATCTAATGAGGTAGTAAAAGCTGACATCTGGTATCAAAATGGCCTGTTCTTTAAATTCGGAGAAAGCTGCCGCACCAAACCTGGATCCCACTGAGAGCAGAATTCAGCCTGAGTGTGTGCAGAGCATAGCATTACTTTAACTTCTGACAGCCTCCAGTGAAATATTTTAAAAAGGAATTCTCAAAACTACATATTCTAACAATGTGTTTTGCTGACACGACATAATCAAGAACATTTTTACATTTTGTTTCAATCTTCTTCCTTTTATACACCGGCCAACTGGCTCACTATCTGTCTCATGTCACGTTAGTCTGCCTTTTGCATTTTTATAACAGAAAATAACAAACAACTCCTGTTGACTGACAGCTGTATCAAACACAGCTGTGACGTTTGATTCTTTGAGGGTCACCGACTGCGAGATTTTCGTCTGTCAAAACAAGTAACAGACATAATCCCATTACTGCACAGCAGCCATACTGAACCTCTGGAGAAGATGATATACAGAACAGCTATGCTGACGTTTTTAACAGTCGGGACAGCCGCTTTGCGTCATAGTGATCATGATCAGAGCCTTGGATACAGAAAAGACATGGAGGTACAGGATACCCTAAAATAATCATACATATTAGCATGTACAGCAGTACAATGGCTAACCTCTGTGAACAAGGCTGCTCCACAATTAAAGCTTTCCAGTAGTTTGTTGTGGAAAGCTTTTAATATGAAACAGCAGCAGGAAGTGTTCAACTCGCATTAAGAGATTAAGAGACAGACTTCATTACAGAGACTGCCTCTGCGAATGCAGAAGTGCCTCAAACCTGAATTCACTCTAGTGGCAAGTCTGATTGTCTTACTGTAAAGTCTATGAGATAATCACATAACTTCTCACTTGATTTATTATCTCAGTGAAATTGTCCAATTAATTCATAGTCTAGTCATAGTTTCAAGTCTTATTTAATACAGCATGATGTTAATGTTTTAACATCAATTTAATAAAGCAAGATATGCTTTAGGGCGTGGCCACATTGTCTTTGCCAAGTCACTACCTAGGCTGTGTGCTGGGGTTCTCTGTCAAATCATCCCTCACTCTTTCACACCTCCACCCTTTCGTCTAAAAATGGCCACTTCTGACTCCAAAAAAAACAAGATGGTGATGGCCAAAATGCTGAACTCAGGGCTTTAAAATAGTAATCCACAAATCAGTGACATTACGCTGGCTACATCTACTTCTTTAATACACTGGGGCAACAACATAAGTAAAGGTATGGAGGTCGGGTTAGTAGATGGATGACTTTCAAGCAGGAGAGCTCAGCTTCTTCATCACCACAGACCTGAAAGAATGTTTGACTATGCTAACCATAACCCCAGTCTTGAATTAAGCTTAAAACTGCAGAGGCATGGGTAGATATTGTAGAAATCAAGTATTAAAGGAGCTGTATGCACAATTAAGAGCATATCTATGATTCAGAGTCAGAGCTGATTGTCTGCACACGACTCTCAACATGGAGGTGGCTAAGTTGGCTGACAGCTAACAGTGCTAACAAACAGGAACAGAACTGACACAGCTACCAGTGTAAACTGTGGAGGAACCAAAGGATGGGTGCTACGCTTCCATGACAATGCTGTCACCGCTATCAGTGTTAACTGTTTGTAACTTGCAACACACACAGGGGTATACCTTCATTCTTTGCTCAGCACACAATCACTCCACTATATCTTCACATAGCAAATAGCTAGTTGTTTGCTGCTATATTAATGCTCTGAATATCATATACACAACCTTGGAGAGCATCAACCAGAGTTTTGTATCACTGATGTCCTTACATACAGTACTTAACTTGAATGGTGACAATATCAGCTACTGTGACAAAAACTGAACTACATGGTCATTGTTAATCTGAACTGTTATTTCTACCTCTATCTCCTACATGAAGTTTGAGCATGGTCCCTGCACTGATTGTCCACTTTGCTAGAGAGGACACACTGCTTCCTGCATTGGTGCTGTTGGCTTTGGACATGAATCACAAGGTGCACAGATTTCAAATATAATGTAATACATGGGTATGCGGATCTTGGAAATCCATAAGATCACAAAGTTTGGCGAGACTAGCTTTCAAGCAGTATCCATATCGTCGAAATGCTGGGAAATGGATGATCATTTGCAGTTTCCTGACTGAAAAATGTCTTTAAAACAAACAGATCTGAAGGGATACAGGCTCATATTAAAATATTACTTCACATTTATTAAGTACACAGTGGTTAAAATAAGTTAAGCTACAAACCTGTGCTTAAAAAGAAATTCTAAACTTCTGACATGTGACCTAAGTTTGAATGTTTGGTCATGAGGATATCATAGCACGCATTGCTGATTGACTTAAAATAACAGAATATGTGATTATGGAAAAGAAGAGAATGATGTGTTCACCGACTACAAAGCAACATACCCTCACGCATTTTAACTTAATGATGAGAGATGAATCTTTTTCTGATGGTCTGAATTTTATGGAGGATCACAGTCTTTCCCGAAACCAGAAGTGTGATCCCTCATGGAAACTAATAATTGTTTACACAGTAACCATCAAATGTGCATTTCACAGCTGAATGGAATATGTGTCTTTTGTATATCCTGCACGATTTGATAATAAGCTGAGAGCGGGACATTAATATTCATGACACATCACCTGTTATTTTTAATCAGTGAATCTTAGTCATATGAAAACAATTACTGAATAATTGTTTCTTAAACGCCAAAGAAAATATCTGGCTCATGTCAAACTCATGATGAGATCTGACAGACATGTCTAGTGAGGGGTGAGGTAACAGGGCCGGCACAAGACATGCTAGGCTTTAATATCAACTTTACTGTGTGCTGTGTCAATAAATGGGTTAATTAGTCGAGAACAGTAAACTAGGTAGCAAACAAACAAACAAGCAAAGCAGGAATGAGTGAATCAAGGTGTCTGATGTGTTTTGAGTTTTGCTGCTGGCATCAAATGAAAGAGCTGCTGCGAGCTGTTAAAAAGGAGAATTCTTTCTTTTATTGGACGCAAAGAATTAATGCTGTTTGTCAGATTCAAGCTGTTTAATCTCACGTGGAAACAATCCAGCCTGAATGTGATAACTATTGACAACAGACCGCAACAAAGACACAAACGCAAAGAGGCTTTAAAATTCATGACACTGCTCTTTGTTGACTGTTAAACATTAATGTAGATGATATAATCAGTCGGACAGGTCATACTTTGGCATCGTTGAAGAAATAAAAGACATTTTTTAAATGTTCTGATTCTTGAAAGAAAGAAAAGAATTGATGCACACAACGACACATGTTCTCTTCACACAGGTGTGGAGCATCAGGGCTTTGTTCAGCCCTGTCAAAATGTAGCATAACAATCAATAAAACAGTTACGGCGGTGAGTTAAACACTCTGTTGTCTTATGCAGGCACACTGCCTTTTAATGCAGTGAGGTTTAATTCAAATCAAATTTAAAGGGGGTTAACTGACACAGGAAACACACATTTACACTACCAACGCAAGTATAAAATAATAACAAAAAGTAAACTTAGAATAAGTAAAGACTCACTAGACATTTATTTATGTACATGCTGCTGCTGCTAGGCTAACACCTCTGAAGCACCAAACCAAACCAGACAAAAGGCACTTAAAAGCACAATGTTTCACACTATTTCAGGGAAGCATGTTGTTCACAATACATACAACAACCAAACAATCATAGCATCGTCATCCAAATCATCGGCAGTCAGGTGGAGACAAAAATAAACTAAAATGTAAAGTAAACTTTTACTATGTCTATAATGTTAAGTGTTTCTTCACACTATCACTGATGTGAGATGTTCATTAAATTATATATTTTAGCATGAATTATTTTTAAAGGTGTTTCAAATATTTATAGATTTCTTAAGATGTCAGCCAAAACTGAACATCATGCCTTTGATAAAGATAGATGTTAAGGCAGGGCTTTTTGTGTTGGATTGCATTAGACTGTACAGGTATACCTAATAAAGTGGCCACTGAGTGTATTTCATGTGTGGACACGTGATATTTTTGATATCTGTCTTCATTAAAGTTTGACAAAAACAAAAGAAATCTTAATAAATGGTCCACTCACTTCATATTCACTTAAGCTTTCAGACCAACATATCATCATACAGCAGTTTGTGTGATGTCTTTTGGATAAGCAATGGATATATTGTGAATTTGGGGTCCTACTGCTCAGGTAAGATTTAAGAAAAGAGTCGCAGTTGTCACTACACCAAACATGATGCGAAATGAGACAATATGATGTTGCGTACACAACCTAAAATACCTTTTGTTTCACAACGGACACAAACCCCAGTCTCCTGGGTCAAAGTCCTGTGTTTGTTTTGTCCATCTATCGCCCTAAGCTACCTGACTCTGTGGATTTTGACACACATATTCTGGCCTTACTCAACTGTGGAAATTATTTGGGTGCCTGCTGTTCAACAGCAAGGCAACAATATTTAATTTGTTGCATTTATTTTTCTGTCTTCTTCTGTACAAACGTTTGCATGCTACTCCTCCCACAGCGTTGCCGCCACATAGGCAAAAGATACATCAAAATGTGTGAAAAATTTGGGAATGGTGTGCTTTGACTTGGGAATATGAATATTCAATACATGTTGTAATGTATTGTAAATTATGCAGATTCAATAAGACTTTCTAATATTTTCTAAAAATCAACATAGCACTGGAAGAGAGACAAAAATGTTTTCCCCCTTTGATTTCTTTGTTCAAAAAGGCTCTTGTAATTAATTGTAAAACACTGTTTCTTAACAACCTTACTGTTGACTTCTCTTCTCTTTCAATACACCTCTTCCACATTTATAAAGTTGTATGAAATAACTTTACAAAAAGACCCTTGTTTAGAGCTGTAGGAGGAGAAAAGTCAGCACTTAGTATTATTGTCTGTTTCTGTGAGTCCCTGCTAATATCTGATGACCTGTGTACCCTGAAAATGACGATACAAAATCATCATCCAATCATGATTTCACATTCCTGCCAGCTGATCACCAACACAAGATAAGATTCATTCAATAACAGCGTGTGTTGCTGCAGCTGAAAGAACATCAATCCTGTATTGATAATGACATCATGGATAAAAATATTTCAACACATGTGAACAATGCAAGGTGCATGCGTCACAGAGAAGCACATTTGAGGTTTGCAAATGCCGTTAAGAATTTCTTTTATCTGTTCCCTTTTGAAATTAAATAAAACACATAAAGCTTAATGGTTCCCTCGTGCCGTCATCTGAGGACACGTTCTTCAGCCGTCCTCCTGAAACTGGCTTTGTTTTCCATTACCTCTTCAGCCCACGAGGCAGCACGGCGGGCCGATCATACCAGCCGGATCCCACTGTGAGTCTGTACTCGGGCACATCTGACCAAAGCCACGTGTACATTTAAAACCATCAACAACAGGGTTCGTGAAAAACCAAGTTGTTTCTCTTAACTGGAGCACAGTGAGGACTCTGTGGTGAATCAAAGAGGTTTTTGACCTCAGACAAACAAAGAGTGGCAGTTCTGAAGCTGAAGCAGAAACATATTAGCATTTCTTTTTTCTAATAGGTATTTTTTTTTTACTGTAGGGGCTGCACTTATTACTGCTACTTCCTCTCCTTTACCAGAAATGGTAGCATTTTTGGGTTGTTGGGTGTGACTCTGCATTGTGTCGAATCAACCCAGTCGCCAGAGTAAATGGTGTTGCACATTTCTACAAACCACGGATATGTAACATTTGCATGTTATTATTAATATTACGGTGTGATTAACATGTGGTTATCTTTATGCACAAAAACCACTTGGTTATAGTTAGTAAAAGATCATGTTGTGGTTTCAAATATCTGCTTTTGGAGACACAAATACTGCTGATGTCTTCTAAAGAACATTTGATCTTGTCTTTTGTTGGTCTTGAACAGTGGTCTGTGGCTTGGCAGCCATCTCACCAAGGTGGCTCACCATCAACCGTCCCCTTCATCTCCCAATAACAAAGTCATTCACATACATGCAGTCATTTTGTAGGAATGTACAATGCCAACATTGTCATCTGGTGAGTGGGCCGGTTGTAAGGTGGACATTGACCACACTTTCTAGAACTGTTTTACAGCAATTTATTTCAAGGTACCAGAGATAGATTCAGCATATCTTCCTGGAGTAACAAAGGCTCCACAGGGTCTTTCTTGCATCAGTGCTCTCAGTGCCTGCTTACCATGAATAGAGTCACTAAATGCTTTGTGCAAGACACCATGGTCTCTCTTCTAATTTACACATTTATGAATGAAAATAAACAAAACTCTAGCACCCAAACAATGAAATATCAGTGATTTCCTTTGACGCTTGTTTAAAGTATCTTAAAAGTCTAGTAAGTAGAATTCAGTGGCATCTAGTGGTGAGGTTACAGAATGCAACAAGCTGAAACTTCTCCCGTGTGCCAAATGTGAGGAAGAATTCCCGAGGCCAACGTGAAAATGCAAGAATGTGAATGGCCCCATCTAGAGCCAGTGTTTGATTTGTCCATTCTTGGCTATTGTAGAAACAACATGGCGGACTCCGTGGACGAGGACCCACTCCCTATGTAGATATAAACAGCTCATTCTATGGTAATAAAAACACAATGATTCTTTCAGGTTGCAGGTAATTATACACTGATGAAAACATTTCTGATAACATATCCCCCTTAATCCTATACACTGGACCTTTAACATCTCATATATTGCAAAACACCAATAAGTATAAGAAGAAAAGGGCGAAGAAACAAAAGACGAAGTAAAGCGAATATAAGTGCAGCAAGTATTATCCGTGAAATAAAGAAATCACTAAACTTGCTGTTAAAACACACAGATCATCCCCTCTTATAGGAAAGGGTACACATTATGGTACAACTTGTGTTATGTGTAATAACAACACTTGATGAGCCGTTGGAAAAATAGGAACCCTTCAAAATAAAGGTCTCTGCTTGATACACATTGGAATTTCAAAATGGCCTGTTCATAATTTGGTGAAACTGCTGTCAATACACAGACATCTGAAACGAGACAAACCACTAATAGAGACTTCTTTTTTTTTTTTTTTTTATTTAGAAGAAGAAGAAGTCATAAGCTTAAAAGTTTTATAATCTTTAATCTTTAGAAATATGTTGTATTTCAAAAAAGTTTATTGTATGTTTTCTTTATTTAAAATGTCATTACTTTATTGTTTTTTTTTTTTAAATGTTATAAAAATGTTGTGGAGTAAAAATTACATCATCTCCCTCTTAAATGTAATGGAGCAGGAGTATAGGGCAGCATAAAATAAAAACACTCAAGTAATATTGTTCTTAATTAAATGTACTTACTTACTTATTTCTTTCCACTACTGCACAGGAGTAAGGTACTAGAACAGAGAGTGAAGGTGATGTCTCTGCTAAGTCCTCTGCTACTTTCATATTATTATTTGGGAGAATGCACATGTTCTAAATATTGAGGGGACGTGTCCCCTAAGTAAAATCTGCACATTATGGTTGCAGACTAAACCCCCTCCAGTTTGTCAGTGTGTGTTACATCTGTGTGACACATGAACAGCTGGTGCAGTAACATAACTCTCATCAGACTGACAGAGAGGACAGGGCTGTCCAAACAAACAGCCTCTGACTCAGTTGTAACAGGACAGTCTGTATAACTGTCACTCTGACCTGTCAGGCACCAAACCACAGTACTCAACTCAACCTGACAGTCACAGTGACACATTAAACACATGTAAAATGTGCAAGTTAAACAACTGCATCAAATAAAAGAACATTAAACACACCCTGCATTTCCCCTGAGAATTTCTTTGTCCTGCAGATGGATCAAAGTTTATATAGGATTCGACAAGAATCAGGTCCGCAAACCATCATATAAAGCCTTTAAAGATAGAAATATCCTCAATTATTTGAAAAGTATATGACATATATACCATTTTTCATACAAAAAAAAAAAAACAATCAGTATTATTCACAATATAACAACACACAAGCTTTTCGAACATGACACACATGTAAAGTGCAAAAAAAAACAAGTGATATTTGTTCCATTTTTATTAAAAGGTACTTTTATTTTGTGAAAGATCATAGATAATGGAAAAATAAGCCTGTATACAGATTAGAATGGGACACAAAAAACCTGTGCTGACAACAGACAAAACTAGGTGGGTGGGTGAACCGGCAGGCTGAAGCAGTTCCATATCACCCTAAAGCTTTATATTTAAAATTAGTCTCTGTCCTCCATCATTGAAAAAGACAAGATTTATAACTTGAGAGCACAGTGCAATGCAATAGCATTACTGTAGTTAAAGTTATGCAACGTTTTCAGGCATCTGCTAACACAAAAGTCACATTTTAAGAGCCCATTGTCCTCTCTTGAATCCTTTTAAAATTTTAAACTGATCAATGTCATTAAACACGTCATATTTATCTTTTCCAAAACAGATTTATAGTGTTTTGGAATAAAATCTGTCAGCGAACACCTGATGCTACATTTGTTCTTTATCTGAGTGTTAACAGGCGATCATCAGATGGATCACTGCGATGGTCTACGCTGCAGGAAAGCTCTTTAAACTTTATCTTTTATCTCATCTTTATGATTGTTATTGACCAGAAATACCTCTGCTGTATCTGCAGGTGCTCTCTGATGTAAAAGCTCCGGAGTTGATAACGTGTCCTCTTGTTTCCCTCTGCTGAACTTGCTCTTCACACATCTGTGAGAGCAGGACGACTCAGAAGAAGGCGGCGTCATGCTGGGGAGCAGCACTACAGAGGTCATCATTCCTCACTTTACAGTACCCTCATTTAGCCTTTTTTCTGTGTCTATAATGGTATAAGTGATGAAAGCCGACGTCTAAACAGCTCTTTCATGGTGATGCCCTCTGGGGAGCGGCTGCCTGGTGCACAGCTGCAGACGCCCACTGAGCAGGGACGACACGGAGGAGGGAGGGCCAGCCGCCCAGCCTCCATCTTAAAGTAATATATCACTTTGTTTCACTCTGTCATCTTTTTAAAAGAGCACTAATACAGAGAAGCAAAGACTTGTTTCTTTTCACTGCCCTCATCTCTGTTTTTAGTCTACATTACAGAACAGTTTGCTAAATATTTCTCCACACGACAATGGCTCCAGAGGCCCAGGACCTCTAGGAAGAGTGTCAACTTTACCGTGTGTCAACAAACTTTCTGTTTGAGGCGACACAAACTTGGCGAGCACGTGGCTGTCTACTGATTGCATTGTCTGAACTTCCTACA
>JAPZEB010061602.1:0-17761 GCA_029783705.1 Chaetodon striatus
TATGAATACAGTCCATCTGATGCTGGTTTGGTTTCATCACTGTAGCCAGTATCTCACTATCACTATCCTCATTCAGAGAGTTGTTGACTAGAGATGATACGCCGTCTCATGGTGAGGTCACTTCCTGTCAACACGCAGCTTTTTACAATGTTACAGGACAAAGCATTGACAGTAGTTATTTGTCTCAACCCGTCTCATCGTAAATCTTTGGTCTGAACTTGGTTTAAAACTACACAAGGTAAATCTCTAATCTCATATTCCACTTTAAAGAAAAATTAATATAAAAAAAAATAAACAATTTTAATTTAAAAATGTGTGCAAGAGTGGTGCACTACCTACAACAACCTTAGAGAAGATCACTAATCTAAAAAACTTCTTCTGCAGCAGCATTATTTTCTACAAATAAGTTGGAAAAGTACGCATCTACACAATACTGCAGTATGTTAAATATGGATAAATTAAACTATAATGTTAATGAACACATTGTGTACAAAACCACGTATTTTTCTGAAAATCTAACAGAGAGATTTAATGACCTTATTACAGACATGACCAGACTCTTCAGGAGAGTTCATTATCAATCAAAACACCAAAAAAACATGTCGATTAACATTGATTGTTTATTCAAATATGAATATAAAGTTTAATGTGGTTATTGTCATGCTTCTTATTTCCTGCAAAACAACATAAAATTTGACTTTTTGACATTTAGTGAACGTATTTGTTAAAAACCAGGCTAAGTAACTGACAAGATCATGATTTAGTTTTCTCATGAGACGTGTTTAGTCTCTGTTAGAGAGAAAAAAGGCTGGTGTCATCTGCAAATAGCAAAGTGAATATAGCATTAGATACAGAAGCAAGATCATTAATATGAATTAGGAATAGTAAGGGTCACAATATGGATCCTTGTGGGACAACATGTTGCATGATATTGCTTGTTGACTCATGACCATTAATAAGAACATATTGTTTTCTATTAAGAACATAGTTACAGAGCCATTTTTAAACATCACCCTGGAAGCCATATTTATGCAGTATGAGTGAATGTGGAGCCAGAAACGCACCGATGAGCAGTTAGTTTGATTTTTGTTTATTAAGTGACATTGTGTTAGGCCCGATATCTTTTAACATATAAAAAATAATGTTTGCAATGTGTGACCATATTTATTTGACTCATGAAAATTATTTTAGCAAATGTTCTTGAAATTTCATTTTTAAAATTTAAGCCCAATATTATATTTATAATAAATAAAGACAGGCAACTTCATTTCATGTATGAATATTGTCTCCTTATTATTGGACACATACCTGACCCACTGTAGGACAACATGAAGCACAATTATTATTTCTCTGTCTGAACAATGTAGAGGGAAAACACATCTTATAAAGAGGTGTATAACCATTATCCAGACTAATATCTCTACTGCATTACTTCCCATAAAGTACCTAAGTGCATAATCATGTTTGAAGCCAGGTCTATGGTCAAGACATGACACTGTGGTGTGACAAGTGAGGCATCCTGGGAGGTGGAGTTCAAATGGCTTTTTCTTTGTTTCAGAGAACAAAAGGAGACAACAGCAGCTATTTTTGATCATTGTACTTAGATGAGACACCTTCCCATGTCCAGTAGCTCTGAACAAAGGACAAATCATCTGTGGTCTAGTGAATCCAAATAACAGAAACGCTGGGAATGAGACAACAGGCATGTGAGACTGCAGCACGTCAGTAAACTGTTTTAGTATCAGATTTTAAGATACATAAAATTACAGACTGAAGGGTTGGTGACATGAACCACTGTCCACCATGATGTCATTCCAGGGACCACTGATGAATATTAGCCTGTGTGAATACATCTGGCTCATGTTATGTGCACTGAATATAAAATATAATGAACATTCTTTATTCTAACACCAGTTTGCGCCAAACTGAGAAATTTCAAATCCTACACACAATAGAATTTAACAGCTTTTTAATGGCGTGTCTTTCATTTACTTTTTGTCAGTTCACCACTGACACAGTTGCTTTGTTCCTGTCAAATATGATCATAAGTTTTTGTCTGACCACTTTGATTTGCAGTCCATAGATAACTGCATTCATGGAGGGAGGAACCACGTGGAACAAGATGGACGCCAGTTTCCTGTGGTCTGATAAATTAGGGAAACGATGGAGGATGATGATGATGGCGCCTGAAAAGAGCAGGATGATGTACACAGCCAGGTGAGTGGCACAGGTCTGCAGCGCTTTGCTGTTCAGAGTCTTGTTCTTACTACTCAAACACACCATGGCGATCCTCACGTAGGTGAGCGACACGCTGCACATGGACACAGCTATTGTGCCCATGGCGCTGATGAGGCCGTAGATGTGATTGATGATAATGTTTTCACAGGACAGCTTAAACAATGAGGGGTTGTCGCAATATGGGTTGAGTACGACCTGCCTGCAGCGTGACAGGCGAACGCTGAGGGCGACAGTGGCTGTGATCAAGAGAAAGGTCACAGCCCAGGCCGCCACCGACAACGTCACCACCATCCTGTTGGTCATGATGGTGGCGTAGTGCATGGGGTTGCAGATGGCCACGTAACGATCAAAAGCCATGATCATGAGCACCGTGTGGGAGGTGCCTCCATGAAAGTGAGCACAGAAGGCCTGAATGACGCAGTCGATGTAATGAATGTAGCGCTCTGTGGCTGGAATCAAAATGTCACTCAACAAGCGAGGGATGATGGCCGTTGCCCCGAACGCATCATTAATGCTCATGTTGCAGAAGAGCAGGTACATGGGCTGGTGGAGGCTCCGCTCCATGAAGATCAGGACCACCAGGCCAATGTTGGACACCATGATGAAGATGTAGATAAGAAGGAGGAGGATGAAGGCTAGAACAGAAGACTTGGGGCTGACCTTTAACCCCTCCAGCTGTAGAATGTCCATATTGGAAGTTTTGTTCTCCATTCTGCAGATGGAGGATCCTGCAGAGGATCATAGACAAAGAATTCAGTCATTATCATGTGATAGTGTTAATGATTCATAAGATGGTAAACAAGTGCAGCTTTGAGGGAGCAGCAAGTCTGACGATATGAAAAATAAATGACATAAATAAAGTATAAGGCCCAATCCCAAATTTTAATTTTTACCCCACAACATTTCCGAGTGCACTTGATCCCCAGAGCCAGAGTTACAAAGGTTAGTGTTTGGCATCTTCCCCTGTGAAATTGGGCAATCTTTCAAGACCCTGATATGTCATCAGTAATGTCATTGTCATCGATGGCCTTTACATAGACAGAGGCAATGAGTGTTGACTTGGCGTAGGCTACAGGCAGCCTTTAGCATTTGTCAGGATGCTTGCAATTTTTTCACAACTTTCCTAGTATCATCGGTCATAAAATCATCAAATAAAAAAGAACACTGCTTCATTAACAGGCCAGAGGCAGTGCGCTATAGACTGACATTTGTAACCTGTGTTCTACCCTGCTAGTCTGCACTGATAATATCAATCAACAATCAATCAATCGATCACTCAATCAATAATCCATTGTTGGCTGCTGCTTTATAACTGCCCATGTCTGCAAATGGTTCTGGTAATCCATGGTTTCTGGTTGGATGTACTGCTAAATTCAGGGAAATGACACTGGAGATGGCTTATGGTAGTGAAATGAACTCTCAGGTCAAGTTTAAATTATTGTTCAGATTGTTCAATGTGTTTTTCATATTTGGTCTTGTAATGTGAATCTGTATTTTGCATAGCTGTAACATTTAGTTTAGAAATGCTCACACTAGAATTTAAAGAGAAAAGGCATCTGCTGATTTCTCTCAGACATTGTTCACTATCGCTCAGTCAATCACTCATGACCCGGATGTACATGTTGAAAAGCCCCTCCACAATGTTGGGATGTCACGATCACAATTCAAAATAAACCAATCCCCATGGTCTTTGCACAACTTTGCAACGTAAGTGTGTACTGTAAAAAAATTTGGATGTATAAAACCAGCTTGTTGACTACCCACCTGAGCTATATTCGATATCTGCAGAGATCGCACACACGAAAATGAATATTTAAACTTTTGTCAGAATAGACATGCTACATATAATTAGCTCGGCTAGATCCTCCACAATATAATCATTCAGTTAATTTTACTGAAACCATAAGCACCAGAGAATAATTTATTCAGATTTATTGGCACAATAAACGAGAGGGATGAAAAAAAAGTGCTAGGTTAAATAATTAAATAAACATTTTGATTGTATATCTGGATCTTTGCTGACCAACAGTTTTGTGTAAAAGTAATTAAAGGCCTGTCCCATATCCTCCTGAGACCTGAACTTTTGTTTGGTATACATTTTCAATTTCTCCTAGCTTTTGGGGATTAATAGGACCAGATCAGTGTAAAAAACTAAATATTTTCAATGATAATAAAGTTCAGATATCCCTCAACAAGCTCATGATAAATTCCTAATGTCTAATGTCTGTTCCTAATTTATTTTCGACTTAACAGCATCTTAGCTTGTCTCTGTTGCTAAAATTGGTCAAAAGTTTTGCAATATCAAATTACAAATGTTATCAATCAGGAATAATTAAGTTTCAACCATAAACTGTGATCAGGTTTTGGTGATGGCGACCATCTTGTTTTTACATGGATTAGTGTATTGTGCTCTTACTACCACTAGATAACACAAAAGAGTGTCCATGAATGAGGACAACAGTTAAGCAGAATCAAATATAAGGTGCAGTAAACCCAAAATGTGATGTCCTCATATGAGGACACAGGATCTCAGGAGGATATAGATGCCTGTCCCAAATATAGGCCTGTTGAGTTCAGTGATTTAAGCAAAAAAAAAAAGCGGAAGTTTTATGGTAAATGAAAAGATGCCCAAAAATATTGCAACGTGCAGCGCAATCCTGGAGGGACTTTAAAACAAGTGTGAATTCACAATGCAACCACGTACACACGTATCCAACCATTGCCCCTTTTTGCCACTTGGAATAAACAGTTTATCAGCTTTCCTTTGGCTCAGGGCCAATCTGTTCACAAAGTCTGGTGCGGGTCTGTAAATCCATTTGGAAGTTACACTCCTTTTTGTGATAGATCACTCCCATTGACCCAGACACAGAAACACAAACACACAAAAACTGTGACCGACAAAAAGTGAGGGATTTTTTATGGATTGTCAAAGTGACCAATGAAGCTAAAAAGAATATAATGTTTGTATGTCTTCAATTTTTAAAGAACAAAAGTCCCACCTGCTCTGTTATCAGCACTGTTACATAAAGCATTACAGTAAATCTACAAAGCAGAGTCTTGAGTGTTTTCTGCAGTATTCTGGTCCCTGAGCAACATTTCACTGCGCTGCCTGTTTCAATGCAAGTCAAATCCTAAAGACACTCTGCAGCTCAAAGGTCATTCTGAGGAAACATGAACATGTTCTATCATCAATTCAATCAATGCTCAACAAGAGGAAACAAGTCACTGCCTCATGGCATATTTAACACTGACCTCAACAGTGATTCATGCTTCATTTGTCTTTCAATCTAAAAACATTTTGTCTTTTATAACCAGCGTCACTAATGTGTTCATCATGCTTCATTTGAGCTATGTTTAGTTGTTTTAAATATTAATTACTAATGTTTAACAATAAATACATGAAAAAAACATGTAAGATAAAAAAATACAAAACAAGAAGGTCATCATTATTTAAAAAGGGAATAACAATACAATACTGATTCAAGATTTATATTTCAGAGTTTTCTTACTTAACAAAGCAGATTACCTGAACAGTGGAAAACCCCTGTATGTGTGTGAGCGTGTGTCAGGTTTACCTGTGTTGACGTGAGCCTCCTCCCGCGAAACCAGATGTCAGCCGGCTTTTATAAGCTGACTGAGATGCTCCTGGTCCTCCAATCAGGCTTCCACAACCCTGACGACCTGTATCTTTACACTGTTAATTAACCTGACGTTGTTATTTCAGTCACCTTTATTCAACTTTACGCAGGAAGAATGTCGGCATTGTGCATTTCTGCAAACCACAGATACATTATATTCATATGGATATGTTAAAAATGTTCGTTTTAACAGTGCTGATTAAATTATTACTACACAGTTGTGTCTTTGGATGGTCACAATAAAAGGACATTCTAAAATGTGACGTTTGATCACACAGGGACACAGATGCAGTGTGTCATTGGCGTGATGACTGCAGGGATGTTCAGCAGAGCTGCTGATCATGAACTGAATGTGAACTCTACGACCCAAGCTGTCTCCAGTGTTGTTTCCATGAATTTGGCAGTACATCCAGCCAACCTCACAACTGCAGACCATGTGTAACAACACCAGCTGAGAACCTCCACATCCAGCGTCTTCACCTGCAGTATCGTCTGATTGCAGCCACCTGAACAGCTAATGTAACACATGGCTTGAACAACTTAAGAATTTCTACACGACCATCAGAAACTGTCTCAGTGAAGTCCATCTGCATGCTCCTCATCTTCACCTGGGTCTGGGCCTGGCAGCAGTTCATCATCGTAACTGACTTGTGTGGTTGTGTGGTTGTTTGGATGTACTGCCAAATTCAGGGAAATGACATTGCTGAGGTCTTATGAAATGAAATGAACAGTTCATGATCGACAGCTCTGGTGAACGTTCCTGCAGCCAGCATGTTAACAACATGCTACATCTGTGTCACTGTGTCTTGTGATCAAACGTCACATTTTAGGGGCTGCACATGTGTGTACAAATTTAAACAAAAGGTCAGGCGCTGGGTGCTACTCTTATGCCTAGTCCGTGCCAGATTTAAAGAGTGCAGAGGCAGGTTGGGTCTGAGGTAGCTAAGTGACCATAACCAGCATTGTATCATAGCCTACTTACCAGAAATCCTGAGTGCAGAGCTGATCTTCCTCCTGGTGCTGTTTGTAAGTGTGTATTCGGCCAAAAATATTGTCCAGGGGACAGATGTAAAGCTCTAACAGCGCTGCAGTAAAATGATTACCTTCTCCTCCATATATATTATTTACTAAAGAAAGAAAGATATCTGTCAACTGTGACTGATTGGTCCTTGTCACAACATGTGATGTGTGCTGTTGCCTTCCAAAAGTTGGACTTGACAGCATCACTGTGTATCTTGTCGTACAAGTGTATAAATGACAGGGAAAAAGAAATAAAAAATTTGTGCAGTGTACATTTATTACATGTACCAGTGTCACTGAAGGAAGCAGGAATAACTAAACATTTGATACACTAAGCAAGAGAGAGCAGCTCTTACTTATTTAAAATGGAACACAGTCTGGATCCTTCCTCCTTTTACCATGGTAACTGGCTGACCATTTTTCCTTATATAAAAAAACAAATTTAGGCAGTTTTACTTACATTGAGTGTCATGCAAGACTCAGAGAGCCAGCTGGAAATTTTGGCTACAGCTGCTGTTAATTCAGCTGCCAGTTCACATGTGTCTTTCCCATGTGTATGCCATCCTTGCACATGGGGCACCATTCCCAAAAAGGGAAAAATGATAGCCAATTAATGAAATCATTCTCATAAAATCCACTAAACTTTTAATTTGCAATTTTCATTTATAATTTAATAAATAACTATAACCAACATTAGCATATTCATAGTAAAGGCTGAAGGATTTTGGAGTCCGTGCCTCTTGTGCAATATTAACCAGGCAGTGGGTCTAATATCAAAAGTATTTATTCACAAACAAAACACACAAATTTTAACTAGTCACTATGTACAAGCATATGTGTGTGTGTCTATGTGTGAGTATGAAACAAAGGCCATCTGACCTAGAAACAAAATGGCTGGCAGGACAGCCAAATTTAGGATGGCCAGTGTGGACAAAGGCAAAGGACAGGAAGCGTGAACTTAAAGTCCTCTATTTGGGTGTAGCTATGTTGAAAGCCAGTTTGTGAGTAAGTATATGTGTATGTCATATATGTTGGGTTAGTATAGAGGATGTTGATTTGCATGCAAGACTCTGTCTGTGTGAGGCATTAACAAACTAACATCACTTAGCTTTGGTGAAGCTAACTAACCAATAACCTAACTGCAAACAATCATAATAACAACTCAATGAACAGCATTCAATTACATTCGACAAAGTGAAACAGTCTCGCCCAGCTTGTATAACTGTAATAATGCTATGCCCAGTTGTTAAACTACCAGCCCATGACTGGAGGGAAGAGTTTCTTCGTACTTGTTCCAAAGGTGCAGAGGAGTCAGTTTGCCTCGTTTTCCTTACAAAGTTAGAGGTCTGGCGCTAACTTGCCTTGGTTCTCCCTGTTGCTGAAAAGTTAGTTTGCAAACCTTGTGTTTGGCACACCAACTTGTCTTGTCTTCAGGAAAACAGGGGCAGGGCATAGCAGATCTTCCTGCCTGACGTCCAACCTCTGTCGAGGTCCAGGAGCAAGAGCCTGATGGAGAGCAGTAGATTTTCCCTAAGTTGGCTTGATGACCTTCCAGAGGTCATATGACACAGTGGTGCCTAATCACGTTTGAGGCCAGGTCCATGAGCAAGACTTTATACTGAGGTGTGACAAGTGAGGCATCCTAGAAGGTGGAGTGCAAATGGCTTTTCCTTTGTTTCGGAGCACAACAGCCATTTTTGGACACTGTACTTAGATAGGACACCTTCCCATGTCCAGTAGGTCTGCATAAAGGACAAATCATCTGTGGTCCAGTGAATCTTAACAACAGATCATCGGAAGTGAGTCAACAGGCTGACTGCAGCACGTCAGTAAATTCTTTTAGTATCAGATTTTTGAAATACATAAAATGAAAGACCAAAACCGTGAACTGCTGTCTACCATGATGTCATTCCAGGCACTTCAGATAAATATTAGCCTGCATGGCACATTTACATGAAGGACTCAAGTGCTCATGTTAAATAACACTGACTCAACTTAAATAAAATTAACATTCTTTATTCCAGGGTCACCGGGGTTTATTCTTTCTTCATTCTATCACCAGCTTGTGTCACATCGAGGAAAATCAAATCCTACCAGCTGTGTAATTTATCAGTTATTTATTGCCATGTCCTGATGTTTCTTGTTGTCAGTTCACCGCTGACACAGTCACTTTGTTCCTGTTAAATATGATCATAAGTTTTTGTCTGACCACTTTGATTTGCAGTCCATAGATAACTGCATTCATGGAAGGAGGAACCACGTGGAACAAGATGGACGCCAGTTTCCTGTGGTCTGATAAATTAGGGAAACGATGGAGGATGATGATGATGGCGCCTGAAAAGAGCAGGATGATGTACACAGCCAGGTGAGTGGCACAGGTCTGCAGCGCTTTGCTGTTCAGAGTCTTGTTCTTACTACTCAAACACACCATGGCGATCCTCACGTAGGTGAGCGACACGCTGCACATGGACACAGCTATTGTGCCCATGGCGCTGATGAGGCCGTAGATGTGATTGATGATAATGTTTTCACAGGACAGCTTAAACAATGAGGGGTTGTCGCAATATGGGTTGAGTACGACCTGCCTGCAGCGTGACAGGCGAACGCTGAGGGCGACAGTGGCTGTGATCAAGAGAAAGGTCACAGCCCAGGCCGCCACCGACAACGTCACCACCATCCTGTTGGTCATGATGGTGGCGTAGTGCATGGGGTTGCAGATGGCCACGTAACGATCAAAAGCCATGATCATGAGCACCGTGTGGGAGGTGCCTCCATGAAAGTGAGCACAGAAGGCCTGAATGACGCAGTCGATGTAATGAATGTAGCGCTCTGTGGCTGGAATCAAAATGTCACTCAACAAGCGAGGGATGATGGCCGTTGCCCCGAACGCATCATTAATGCTCATGTTGCAGAAGAGCAGGTACATGGGCTGGTGGAGGCTCCGCTCCATGAAGATCAGGACCACCAGGCCAATGTTGGACACCATGATGAAGATGTAGATAAGAAGGAGGAGGATGAAGGCTAGAACAGAAGACTTGGGGCTGACCTTTAACCCCTCCAGCTGTAGAATGTCCATATTGGAAGTTTTGTTCTCCATTCTTCAGACGGAGGATCCTGCAGAGGATCATAGACAAAGAATTCAGTCATTATCATGTGATGGTGTTAATGATCCATAAGATGGTAAACATGTACAGCTTTGAGGGAGCAGCAAGTCTGATGATATAAAAAACAAATTACATGAGTATAAAGTATCCTCTAATCCAAAACTTTAATGTGTACCCCTACCCCTCGTTTTCGAATGAAAAGGTTGGTTGGATGTACTGCCAAATTCATGGAAACATCACTGGAGACAGCTTAAAGCAGTGATTTGAACATTTCATGTTTAAAATTGTTGTTCAGTGCACAAGTGTTTTTCATATGGGGTCTTGTAATGTGAATCAGAATATTTGTCCATGTTCCTGTTTTCAGAGTAAAATTGTCACTGTTAAAACATTTAGAACTAGAATTACTTCCTCATGGTTGTGTGCTTCTGTGAATCAGTTACTTTTTACATTCATGTCTCAAGATCTATACAATCAGCACATTTTCATGATTAGAATCACCAATTCTGACCAAATGTCTCCCCTTCTGTTCCTGAGATATGACATTAAAACATGATGATGTCACAGTAAGGCTGACTTTTGACCTTATAATAAAATGTTATTACTTTTTCATTTTATTCTATTAGACATTTGTGTGAAACTTTATCATAATTAGCATAAGTATTCTTGTTTCGTGAGGTCACAGTGACCTTGACCTTCGACCACCTATTTCTAATTTGTTCATCCTTGACTCAAAGTTGACGTTTATGCCAAATTTGAAGAAATTCCCTCAAGTTGTTCTTGGGATATCACATTCACGAGAATGAGATGGACGCAAGGTCACATTGACCTTTGACCACCAAATTCTAATTTATTCATCCCTGATTGAAAGTTGACATTTGTGCAGAATTTGAAGAAATTCCATCACGGTGTTCTTCAGATATCACATTCACAAGAATTAGATGGACACAAGGTCACAGTGACCTTGATGTTTCAACCACAAACATTAAGTCAGTTCATGTCCGTGTACAAATGGATGTTTGTGCCAAATTTGAAGAAATTCCTTGTTGGCCTTCTTGAGACATTGCATTCATGAGAATGAGACAGTTGCAAGGTCACATTGACCTTGACCTATGAACACCAGATTTGTTAATTCAAAGTTGAAGTTTGTGCTAAACTTGAAGCAATTCCCTCAAGGTGTTCTTGAGATATCATATTTACCAGATTGAGATGGACACAAGGTCACAGTGACCTTAGCATTGAACCATCAAAATCTAATCAGTTCATCTTTAAGTACAAAATAATTTGTCTTTTCAATTAAACATTTCATTTTTTATACACAGCGTCTCTCATGTGTTCATCCTGCTTCATTTGAGTCATGCTAAGTTGTTTTAAATATTAATTATTACTGTTTAACAGATTACAGTTTATTTAGTCAAGTTTAAAACACATTTCATATGACAGGTAAGAATCATCACCCATTCTTAAGGATTGGGACAAAAAACAAAAAACAAATTCAGTCTCGCTTTAAGGATTAATAAACATGAGGGAAATATAATTTATGACATATTTTGACCTTCTTCCATTCTTTAACTTCTAAACTTGCCCTGTGGCAGAAAGCAGCCTCATCCCAGACAAAAACTCACAACTTCAAACAATAAAAAAATGCGTTAACAGCCTTCAAATCTAAGGCAAGGCAAGTTTATTTGTATAGCACAATTCAGCAGCAAGGCAATTCAAGGTGCTTCACACAAGACATTGAAATACAGCAACAAGGGAAAAAGAAACACATTGAAACATTATAAAATAAACATGTAAAATGTTCTGTATTAATGTTCTACATTAAAGTTTTATATTGACATCATATATTAACGTTTTATGGCAATATTCTGTATTTATGTTCTATATTGATCTTCTACATTGACATTCTGTATTAACGATGTATATTAACATTCTATTTTAATGTTCTTCAGTGTTGCACTATTTTGTCTTGTTTTAAATTAATATTTGCACTAATAACCAGAGTAAATTCACTGTAAGTAAAAACTTAGCTTTAACTGTAAAGTATTCTCAAACAGACATTTCAGGAAGAAAGAACAAATATTCCACCTTCTTTAAAATGTTCTCACTAAAGTTCTAAAAATGTTTTCTGAAATGTCCTCACATTTCACAAAAGTGTCTCCTTTTCCAACAACACCTTTATTTAAAAATGTCCACTCATGACGCCACAATGAGACGGCGTTAAAAAAAATGTCATCTAACCAAAGATGTTCTCACTTTCTAAAATATCCCCATCTCAATCTGATGTCTCTTTTAAAACTGTCTTCACTTTAAAAACCGTCCTGTCCTAACTTTCTGCAGACGTCCACACTTTTCAAACTGTCCATTGATGTGACCACAAATAAAGTTTAAATGTGTCCACACCTGTTAAATGTCTCCCTGCTGGTTGTCTTGCAGGTGGACCAGTGCGGCATCCTGCAGGTCCCTGGCTCGGAGTGGGCGGTGTTTCGTCTTGGTCATCCCGGAGTGATCAGCAGCATTGAGGTCGACACCAACCACTTCAAAGGTTCACACCCGCCTCACTACTTCCTGTTTTTATTTTACAGATTAAAATTTAAAGTGATTTTTATTTATGAGCAGCTGAGAATCTTAACGTTTGTTTGTGTGTTTGCTTGTTTGTTTGTTTCTATCTAGGTAACTTCCCGGACTCTTGCAGGATAGAGGTTTGTTCTCTGATGGCTGAAGAGGAAGCTCAGTGCATCAGGAGCAGGTGGAATTCTGGAAAATGGCGGGTCCTTCTTCCCCCTCAGAAAGTACGTGTCCTCGTCCTGTGGAATCGTTTCCGTTGACTTCCATCCTGTGTCGCTGACTGACAGAAATGTTTCATGTATAAATCTGTGACTTTTAGAAAAGTTTCTCAGATTTGAATTAAAACTTTATCTGATGTTTGTGGGTTTTTTTTAAATGAGGAAGATGAAGAGTGTTTGGATTTAAACTATTTCCTGTCCTCTTGTCCTCTTGTCCCCTTGTCCCCTTGTCCTTCTGTCCTCCTGTCTGTCCTGCAGCTTCGTCCTCATCACAGACATCTGTACACTCAATCTGAGCTCACTCTCAGCTCACCTGTCACTCACATCCGTCTCATCATCAGCCCGGATGGAGGAGTCAGTCGGCTCCGACTGTGGGGTCAACCCACGGCCAATCAGAAGAGACCGGCGTCCAAACTTTGATGCTGTGAACGCTCGATCTCCAAACACAGAGAGTATCTACAGTTTGTTATCTGTGACTGATGATGTTTCAGAAATAAAACAGAAGGAGACTCGACAGTCTGATTGTCTTTAACACATATACACTGACATAAACACAAAACATCCCATAATTCTTCGCGATAATGACGTCACAGGACTCGAGAGCATCATCCACGCTCTGAATTATTTTTCTCCACTTTAATGTTTGGTTTATAAAATGTCCCAGATTTCAGAGTCCAAGCTGATGTCCTCAGATGTCTTGTTTTGTCCCTCACAGGCTCCCATCAACTTGTCTGAATCATTTAAGATCAGGAAAAACTTTAAGACTGTTTTTGTTTTTTTTTACTTCAATACATTTATTTTATTTCTCTGTTTCACTCTGTGTCAGTGAGTTAATATCATCCATCACCTGACACAGGTGAGTCTCATTAAGCATCATCATTACTACAGGGTGTTTCTCAGGGTCAAGGATCCTTCCTTAACCCTCAGCAGACCAGTGTCCCCAGGTGTGTGTGTGTGTGTGTGTGTGTGTGTGTGGGTGTGTGTGTGTGTGTGTGTGTGTATCATTAACCCTCAGTAGGTACTGTGATCATTTTAACCCTCTCTAATGTTGTTGTACAGTGTAGACACGTGTCAGTGTTTTCAGTCACATGACGTTTAGGGAGAATGTATTTCTGATCATCATGAAGAGTCAGTGGGGTCATGAAGTAAAGACAACAGCTGCTATAAATGATCATTTACAGTATGAACACACACACACACACACACACACACACACTATGACGTCAAACAGTTGACCTGCTGCCTGAACATGATACTGACGTGTACACCTGTTAACACATGACCTACAGGATATTCTTATGTCTTTACTGTGGCTGAATGTGACAGGATGAAAGCAGTGATCATGTGGGTGATGAAATATAGACGGATCTTTGACACTAGAAGAGTCCTTCGTAGCCTCCTTGAAATTCAGCTGTTTGAAAAACCTTCCTTGACTTTGAGGCACACCCAAAGACTCACCTGTGTCAGGTGGTGGATGATCCTAACTCACTGACACAGAGTTTACATAATGTAAATCTACTGAGGGAATAAACTAGTCGCAGATCTTTAACCTGAGTCTGTGATAAAAAACTAAAGTAAAAACAAAACTGTTGAGTTTAACCTTGTTCAGTGTGTGGTTCTGGTTCTGGATTGGACAGTGATCAGGTCTGAAGATCCGAATCTTCTGGAGTTCTCTCAGTGGCAGCTCTCAGGTAGGTCGACTGTTTCCTGTCTGCTGGACGATGTGTTTCTTTCCCTGTCGTAGCTTCCTGTCAAACATCACAGCTGGATTAAACCCACACAGATGAACTTACCTGTTAGATTACAGCTCCACACAGACACAGAGAGAAAACTTCAAAATGCATCTGTCAGTGACTGTTGGCGATGCAAGAGATCACTGACATACATGAACTGTTGACCATACGTGAGCTGTTGAACATACGTGAACTGTTTAACTTACGTGAGCTGTTGAACATACGTGAGCTGTTGAACATACGTGAACTGTTGACCATATATAAGTAGTAGAACATGTTGTTGTTTTAGATCGTGCTTTATTGCCGACAGCGAAAAAACACCGACATGCGGGAACATCGTAAAACCGGAAGTGCGTCACTCAGGTTGCAGCGTATACACAAAACAGAGGCACATTTTTAGCGGAGCGGAGTGCCGAGCCGCTTCTACATGTTATGTTTCACTTACGCTTAAATTGCCACAGTTCCCGTTACCAGATGCCATATTGCTGCAGGCCAGCCTTCTTTTTAGTATTTTCTGAATACTGGCAGGCAACAAACCTCCTCCAGTTTGATGTGGTGCTATATTTTATTTTCAGTAGGATGAAGAATAACACTGCCTACATAATACAACTTCTAATTATCCTTAGAAAGTTTCATATACACAAATCAAAATGGTCTGACTCTAAACCCTGCTTTCATCGTTACATTGAATGTGTAAAAAACTACAAAGCTGCAAAGACTCTCAACCTGTTATAGACTGTACATTTTATTTGATTTTTGAAAAGAATGGTAATGAACTGTAAAACCCCCTGGTCTGTTTCATGATTTTATGTCATTTGTGTTTGTAAAACCTCACATTTTCAAATAAAGCATTGTTAAAAAAAAACCACCGGCCTCTGGCCACCTGTGTGCGCTTTAATGACATAATGTAACAGCCCTCGTGGAGAGGCACTGATTGGCTGTGAAGGAGTGAGACATCTGATTGGCTGCAGACAATCCCCTCTTAGAAAAAATGCATTTGTGAACCGAGTCACGTCAGGGGGGTCTCAAAACTCGCACACACAAATGCAGGGAAGTTTACAAATTAAAAGCACTTTGTGAATGCAGGTTCGACAATTCATATATGTATTTGATGAAAACTGCAAAAACTTGCACATATTTAAAACAAGAAAAATTTGTGTGTGCATCACAAATATGTTTATAAATCTTATTTTTTATATGTGGATTTTCTTTTATGTATATATGAAATGAGACACATTTTTGTGTGCATTGAAAATATGTTTGTGTTTTGAGTCATATGCATTTGTGAATCCTTTTTTGTGCATTTATTAATTTCTGTGTCCATTTATTCATTTTGAGACTGTTCTAGCTCCATACAATCACAGGAAACCCTCAGCTCTAATTCATTAAAATAAAGTAAAACCCATTTTTCCTCAAAGTCCCCTGACTAGGAGACAGTCGGTCAGAGACAGAGCAGAATATGGAAAATGTTAATGTAATAACTTATTAATACACTACAATTCAAACAAAAAAAGTCAAAATTCACACAACAAGACATTAATGATGGCTCTGTTGCTCATACTGTCAAAACAGTATGAGCAACAGACAATGAGCCATCACGCACAACACCAGGACCTAAAACTCGAGCAGCTAAATTCAGCCATCATTCATTATTTTGCACCTGTGGTTTTCCTACTGTGACATGTCAAAATATATCAATGTATCAAATACCCACAAAACAAAGAAACTGCATTTGTGTAGTCAAGTTCAAGGCCATTACTCATGCACAGCTAACTACCAGTATTGGGCTTTGTCAGTTTTTCTCTCTGCCTGATTGCATTTAATTTATCAATTTATTTAAAATGTATTAATTTTTATTGTTTTTATTTATTGTTTTTTGTTGTTGTTGTTGTTGTTGTTGTTGTTGTTTTTAATTGTACTATTAGTGAAGAAAAACAAACACTAAAAAGTCAGAATAGCTTGCTATTTTTTTAAATTATTATTATTATTTTTGGTTACATATTGATCATACTGATCTTTTAGATTTCATATTTTAAAAAGGGAATTCCTGCACACTGTCATGTTACTTGCAATACACTTTATTGGATAAACACTTTAGTCGTCAGACTCTCAGCAGGTTAGGTAAAAGAACAAAACATTTTCAAAAAATACATAGATAATGCCTTCAAAGGTGAGACCTGTCATAGGCCATGAGCTGACAATGTAATCAGTCCCACATTGTGTGTATTTAGCCTAGAGAAAGGCACCTCCAACCATCAAATATTATCATTGTCAGCAATAACTGCAGAAATATATACACTTATAATAATATAATGTTAAAAAGAATACATACTGTATGAAAAGAGTAATCAAGTCAGGCTACTGGTAAATCTCAGGGCAAACCATATCAACCCAATTTATGATCACCCCACATATACAGCTTCATATGGCAGTCAGACAGAAAAAATACGAAGACCAAATACCCATGATCAACAACACAGCATAAACACCACAACAGGAAAACATTCCCTGAAAGAGAATAAATATATATAAATTTAGAAAAACATATGAAAGTAGAAAAAAGTATATCATCAATTAACGTCCAAAATAAACATCATGTCGACCAATTGCACTTACCATCAGGGCTTCAATACCTGGGTAATAGGAAAAGATACATAATTAGTGGGTCATCTGTAACCCAGTAACAATATAATATAAAAAGAAGGACCTGTCCTAATAAATACTTTTCAAGCGTGATATATACTGTATCATCTGAATAAAAATATACATTCACAACATCATATTAAGAAGCATCTCATCATTCAGACCTTTTTAGGACAATGACTGTTTTTGATTTTTTTTTTACATTTTCTTTGTTCTTTTACCTATCCTGATGAAGGTCTGATGACCAAAACGTTGTTTCTCCAAGAAAGTTTATCACAAGTAACACAACAGTGTGCGGGAATTCCCTTTTCTTTGCCTGTGGACTATGCACCTGTCTCCAAGTTCTTGAAGTTGTGCATGAGCCTCTATATTTTAGATTTCCTATTTTAACAGTACTAGACGGATCCCTACAATGCTAAACCTGCAATAACTGGTGATAATGTAGGGCAGCAGAAACCAGATTTAAACACAGTATTGACAAATCATTAACTTTTATGTTGATGTGTTGAACTTGTTAGCAAACAGTTGCTTATTTACACATCCAGCACTTACAGAGCAACATTATTGTACATTTGGAGTCTTGTTTATGCCCCCCCCCCGAT
>JAPZEB010061631.1:0-17734 GCA_029783705.1 Chaetodon striatus
AAAGGTGAAAAAGTGGCTTGTTGATGCTGGTCAGTCACATGAACAACCTGATGTTGAATGCTCTGAACATGTTGATGTTGACCATGAGGAAATTGGACCTGGGGATAATGTATCTAACATCTCACACTCTAAATCAAGTCGTGTAAAAGCTTCATCTCAGTTATCACGCATCTCTACAACATCATCTGCCCGCATCAAGGCGGAAGCTGAGAGAGCGGCTCTTATGGAACGTGCTGCAGCATTAAAGAAAAAACATCTAATAGAGGCACAAGAGGAACAACTGAGGAGGGAAAAGGAAAGACTGGAGTTGGAAACCGAGATGGCAGTTGCTAATGCTAAAATCAGTGTATTGGAAGCTAATTCAAGGAGTGGCTCTAGAGTATCAGATGGAATGCACGCTTATTTTGAAAGGGCTAATGTTCAGTCCATCAGTAATCTCAATCCTACTGCAGCTTCTTACATTCCTAACAAAGAGTTAACTGACATCTTACCTCCACCACTGGTTGTTCATCCAAAGGAAAGGACACAAGATCAGATTCCTGAAACATCAGTAAAAGCTGACGCCCAGACTCAGGTGACAAATCAAGTGCAAGAAACTCATTTGAGGCCCAGCATGCAGGCTCACACCCATGTACAGAGAAGCTCAGTGGGCCATGTTCACTCCCAAACGTAAATGCTTTTTACCGGAGATCCTCTTCGGTACCAAGCTTTTATGAGAGCATTTGAAAATGGAGTGGAGGGAAAAACAAACAACTTTGGTGACTGCTTGCACTATCTTGAACAGTACACCAGGGGGCAGCCGCGAGATATAGTGCAAAGCTGCTAGTATCTTCCTCCAGATCAAGGATACCAGAGAGCCAAAAATCTTCTCCGAGAACATTTTGGAAATGAACAAAAGATAACCTCTGCTTATATGGACAAGGTTTTCAACTGGACACCTATTAAAGGTGATGTTCAAGCGTTGCAAGCCTTTGCTCTTTTTCTCCGTGGATGCTGCAATGCAACAGAAAACATCATGTATATGAAAGAACTGGATTTGCCATCGAACATGAGAAACATTGTGCTGAAGTTGCCCTATAAGCTCCGACAAAAGTGGAGAAATATTGCCTGTGAGCTGCAAGAGAGGCAAGGGCAGAGAGCTTTGTTTTCAGATCTTGTCAACTTTATTGAAAAACAAGTCAGGATTGTATCAGATCCCTTGTTTGGCAACATTCATGATGCACAACCTGTAACTTCAACTAAAGGTCTCACTCCAAGGCAAATAAAGGAAACAAAAAGGCACAAAGGAAGCAGTTTTGCTATCAATGTTACTGAAATAGAGGGAAAAGCTAAGTCAACTTGGACAGAGAAAAAGGAAAGCTCTTCCTCCACCTCTACTTATCAAGGCTGTTCTGTAAAAAAGGTGGACACTCATTGGACACATGCTCACAGTTTAAAGGGAAAATTCACCGTGATAAGATCAGCTTCATCAAGAAAAAGGGAATCTGCTTTGGCTGTTTGCAGATAGGCCACATTAGCAGAGACTGTAGGAGTTGACTGGAATGTAATGTGTGCGGCCAAAGGCATCCGGGAATTCTCCATATTGAACATCAGGATAAAGGAACATCCTCAGAACAATCAGAGCAGCCAAGTAAGTCTACAGTATGTATTACAACTGCTGCACCCCAGACATATAGCCATATTGGGGCCGGTTGTGAGGACGACAACATCCACTCAATTGTCCCAGTCCAAGTAAAGTGTCTAAAAAGTGACAAGGTGTTGCAGACCTACACCTTCTTGGACCCTGGCAGTACTGGTACATTCTGCACAGCTCAAAGGTTGAATGTGAGCAGATGAAGAACCTGCACTATGTTAAGAACAATGGGTCAGGAAAAGAATGTGGACAGTCATGTGATATCAGGTTTGGCAGTGTCTGGATTGGACAGGGACGACTTCATTGAGTTACCTGAATATCAATATTCCCAAGCAGGAAGGTGTTGATCAATGGCCATATTTGAGGGATATTGAACTCCATGAAATTGACTCTGAAATAGACTTGCTCATTGGAACCAATGCATCTAAAGTGATGGAACCATGGGAACTGGTTAATAGCCAGGGAGGTGGACCCTATGTGGTGAGAACCAAAGTGGGATGGGTTCCTAATGGTCCACTTTGAGGTGGAAGTGATGGCAGAAAACAAACTGACTGTTTTGCTGTAACCATCAATCGAATTTCCATTGCAAACATTGAGGAAATGCTGGTTAATCAATATAACCATGATTTCAGTGAGAGGTAATCAGAGGAACAGGCTGAAATGTCAAGAGAAGACATTAAGTTCTGCTGACAGCTCAGCAGTGCTGAAGGATGGCCATTACACCCTTGACTTACCTTTCAGTCATGAAAATTCCATCCTACCAAACAACCGCTGTATTGCAGAACAGTGCCTGCTGAGCCTGAAGAGGAAGTTTGGAAAAAACGAGAGGTTTAAAGAGGAATATATATCTTTTCTCAGTAATGTAATTGACCAAGGCTATGCTGAGATTGTTCCAGCAGAAGAACTGAATCAGAATGATGGAAAGGTCTGGTGTATTCCACATCACGGTTTATGCCACCCCAGGAAAGGAAAGTTGAGAGTGGTGTTTGATTGTGGAGCAGTGTACAAGGGAACATCACTAAATTGTCAGTTGTTACCACGTCCCAATCTCACAAACTCCCTCACTGGCATGTTTATCAGATTCCGACAGGAGCCATTTGCAGTGACGGCTGATATTCAAGCAATGTTCCATCAGGTCTGAGTCTCAGCCAAAGACATCAACTTTCTCCGTTTTCTGTGGTGGCCTCAGGGTGACACTAAGCAGGCTCCAGTGGAGTATCGCATGACCATTCATCTGTTTGGAGCTGTGTCATCACCGAGCTGCGCCAATTATGCACTAAGGAAAACCGCAGACGACAACCAGCCTCACTTTTCTCCTGAAGTGGTCAGTACCATTAACTGCAATTTCTATGTGGATGATTGCTTAAAGTGCTTGTCTTCGGAAGAGGAAGCAGTACAGATGGTGAAGGACCTGACTGAACTCTGTCACAAAGGAGGTTTTAACCTCTCAAAGTGGATGAGCAATAGCCGCATGGTTTTAACATCAATTCCAGAGGAAAGCAAAGCAAAGGAAGTGAAAGAGCTTGATTTGGACAAGGACAGGCTTCCACTAGAGAGCGCACTTGGACTCCAGTGGTGTGTGGACTCAGACAAGTTCAAGTTTAGAACTGCAGTGAAGGAACGACCACAGACAAGATGAGGTATATTGTCAGTTGTCAGTTCTCTGTATGACCCCTTGGGATTTCTTGCCCCTTTCACTCTGCCAGCCAAGTTAATTTTACAGGAGTTGTGTAAGAGGAGTTATGGATGGGACGAAAAAATCCCACAGCCCTTCACTCAACAGTGGTTTGACTGGCTGCAAGGTCTTGGAAAGATATTGGAGTTTAAGGTTGATCGTTGTTTTAAACCAAGGGATTTTGGAAAATCCATCAGTGCACAGTTGCACCACTTTTGTGATGCCAGTCAGGAGGGATATGGTACTGTGTCTTTTCTGAGGTTGGAGAACAGTGACAAAAGGCTGCATGTTGCATTTATCTGTGGAAAAGCCAGAGTTGCTCCAATAAAACAACCACTATGACCCGGATGGAACTCACAGCAGCTGTCCTCGCTGTGCGCGTGGATGGGATGCTACAGAAGGAGCTGCAACTTCAACTGCAGCGATCAACGTTTTGGACAGACAGCACAACAGTCCTCAAATACATCAGCAATGAAACCAAGCGCTTCCACACCTTTGTTGCAAATAGAACAGCTGTCATAAGGGAAGCAAGTGATGTTGAACAATGGAGGTATATTGGTTCTAAGGAGAATCCAGCTGATGAGGCATCTAGAGGGATGAAAGTGGATGACTTCCTAGCCAGCAAAAGATGGATTCATGGACCAGAGTTTCTCTCTGTCAACTGTACAAACTTGATCCAGTATGGGAGGACGGATTACTGAGAGTGGGTGGTCGTTTGAGCAGAGCTGCATTGCCGGAGGAAACTAAACATCCTGTTATCCTGTCCAAGGATCTATATGTTTCCATACTTATTCTGCACCACATCCATCAACAGCTGGGGCATGGAGGAAGGAATCACATGTTGTGCCATCTCAGGAAAAAATACTGGATAACAAATGCCAACACTGCTGCAAGGAAAGTCATATCCAGATGTGTCACATGTAGACGCCATAGAGGAAAGGTTGTCGAACAAAAGATGGCAAACTTACCAAAGGAGACAGTCTTACCTGATGAAGCACCATTTACCAATGTGGGGGTAGACTACTTTGGTCCCATCAATGTCAAAAGAGGAAGAAATATTCTCAAAAGGTATGGAATTATCTTCACCTGCTTGACCTGCAGAGCTGTGCATCTGGAGGTAGCATACACTCTAGATACAGATTCCTGTATAAACGCTATACGGAGATTCATCTGTAGAAGGAGACAAGTATCAAGTCTTAGATCTGACAATGGCACAAATTTTGTGGGAGCCAACAGAGAAATGAAGGAAGCTCTGGCTGACTTGAACCACAACAGGATCCATGGTGCTCTTGTACAAGACGGAGTGACATGGAACTTCTCTGCCAACAAACACTTGATGATGAAGAGCTGCAAACTGTCCTCTGTGAGGTGGAAGCTATTCTGCACAGCAGACCCATCACTAAAGTTTCTGATGAGAAAGATGACTTGGAGGCTTTAACACCCAATCACATCCTTCTCTTAAAGGGAAAACCAGTGTTACCACCTGGACTTTTTGAACAAAAGGATCTATACATCAGAAGGAGATGGAGGCAAGTTCAGTATATATATTTTTTGGAAGCGTTGGATCTCTGAATATTTAACTGTGATGCAAGAGAGACAAAAATGGTTCAAAGAAATAAGAAGCCTCACTCCTGGAGACATTGTTGTTATTGCAGATGCTACAGCTCCCAGAAGCTCTTGGATGATGGGCAAAGTTTTGGAGGCTAAACCAGACGCTAAAGGCCTGGTGCGCACTGTACGTCTCCAAACAAAGCACAGTATACTGGAAAGGCCTGTTACAAAGGTCTGTTTGCTACTGGAGGCAAAAGATTAGGACTCTGACTGGACTTCTCTTTCTTTTCAGAAGCATCAAAGAAGACAAGATTCAGTCATACTACTGAGAATCTGTTTATTCATAGCTCTATTGAAATTTATTTCTGTAATTGTGTTTATGTTTCGCACAATTAGGGGCCGGGGTGAAGGAGCTTTTTCACTCCTAGTTTGATTAGTTTATTATTATTATTGTTTATGTTGTTTTATTTTTATTTATTTTATTTTTGGGGGCATCACACAGTAGGTGACATAGGTAGCCAGGTGTTAGAGGCAGGTAAGGCACCAGGAAGGGGAAATGTTTTTTTACCAGCAGGAAACAACAGAGAGGCAGCATGATTTTTGAACATGTTTGTTTGCTGTTGAAATCTGAAAATAAACCTTCTGAACGGAGCTACTGGCCTGGAAAATTGATTATTTGACTGCCCGAGGAAGCCTAATTAACCTGGTGCATTCGTGGCCCTTTTTTGATTTTTCTTGAATTTTGATATTTTTGGAAGGAGCTTAATTTTGTTTTTGTTTTTTTTTTGCTTTTTGAACAAATGGCCACTACAGCTTCTCTTTCCTTTGCTCTTTTTCCCTCCCTTCTATCACTTTTGTCTTTAGCTTTATGGTGTTTTATGTTGTTTTCCACTTCAATTCAGCATTCCTCATTGAAAGTGCCATCTTTTGGCCATTGCTGACTTCCTGTTGTTTTTTTGTGCTATTTTCTTATACAATTTTGAATCTGTTTTTTGCAATCTAGGTGGGCTCTCATCACTGCTTCAGCCAGTGACATCCTGCAGTTCACTGAGCCTCTTTCCCTGTCTTGCCTCCATGTAGCCTTGTTGTGAGCTAACTTCTTCCTCTCTGGGAATTTCTGGTTACCTGTCTGTCTCTGGTGTACTTATCAATGAATGTTTATCTTTTGCAGGAGTATATTCAGGTGTCTCTGGGCCCTCTTCTTCAGGGTGCCTTGGTTATGTAGCCTCCCTTTTTTGTCTTTCACTTGAATCTCCTGGAGTTTGTAGGAGAGGTTGGCAGCACTGCACAGCCAGATCTCCAGCCACTCTGTTGTGTGGACCTTTAGTGGCGACTTCTTCTGGTATTTCAGAAGATAAATTCAAAAGAATTGGTGCTATAATGCTTAGATTAGTACCCAGTCGCTCCAGCACTTGTGCTAGTGTTTTTGGCTTACAAATCTTGCAGCACCTGCTTTCTGCCTGCTTTAAATAGTCTCTTGTATTTTGAGTATAAATCTTGTGATACGCCAAGGCCTCAAATTGGTCAGCTGTGTGTACTGCCACTCCTCCACGCCCGCTTCACCTCTATCTCTTTGGATAACAACCAAAAACACATTCTATCTCCATCCCTTCTTCTCTATTAAACTATTTTTAAAGCTGAAATTTAATCTTCACTGCTGCTTTCTTTGTCCTTTAATCATAACAACTTACAAATCTGCAGCTAAAACAACTGAAAAAATTATCCAATATTCTTTCCTTGATTAATATTATTTTTCCAAATGTGTATTTCTTTTTCATTTATTTATTATTGTTTTAGCTGAATTACATTTAAAGATACCCATCAAAGCTTTAAGGTTGCTAGAGCACACCAAAAATATGTTACAATACATGTTGTATATCTCCCTCTGAAATACATTATGAAAATAGTTATGGCAAAATACTTCAACTGTTTTGGTTGAGGACATTGGATTTGGTTACCCTCCTCCACTGTTAATATGGATACACTTAAACTATCTTTCCCATATTGATTAATGAGTTTATATACTACTAGCAGCTGCAACATATTAATCATTATCAATTAATCCTCATCTCTTATTTTGTACTTATTCTAAAAATCAAAACTTGAATTAGAACTCGATATACAGTCCAATAATGTGCCAGAGCAAATGTATGAATGAATGAATCTTTTTTTTTTCGAACATGTATACAAAAACTAAAGGTATAAAATCCCTGTCAAACCCTAGTTTTAGTTTGTTTATTTCTGTTGTGATTGTGGACAAAATCTGCTGCAACTTCTCACCCAGGCAAAAATTATTGGTGTCATCTGCAAATAAAACGAATTTCAGTAATTTTGATACTCTACAGATGTCATTGATATATAATATGAATAATTTTGGTCCCAATACTGACCCCTGTGGTACCCCACATGTAATGTCCCTGTATTCTGATTTATGTTCTCCCATTTGCACAAACTGCTGCCTAAATAACTTGTCAGCCAGCTCAGCCCAACCTCCCGTATACCATATCTTTCTAGTTTATTTATTAATATGCCATGATCTATGGTGTCAAATGCTTTTTTTAAGTCTATAAATACTCCAGTTGCTATTTTTTTATTGTCTATACAGTTTGTGATTTCTTCTATTAGTTCGGTTAGTGCTAGAGATGTTGATCTGTCCGCTCTGAATCCATATTGACTGTCTGTAAGCAAATGAAATTGTCCAGTCTGGCTGTAAAAGTTTTGGAGAACTGTGGGAGCAAAGAAACAGGCCTGTAGTTTGTGAAATGGTGTCTATCTCCGGTTTTAAACAGGGGTATCACTTTTGCTATTTTCATTTTATTCGGAAATGTACCTGATTGAAAAGACCAATTGCAGATGTGGGTGAGTGGTTTTGCAATCTCTTCAATAACATTCTTCACTGTTTTCATGTCAATGTCATTCCAGTCTGTAGAGGTTTTGTCTTTACATTTCCATACTGTCTCTATGATTTCTTTTTCATCAACTGCTCCTAGAAAAAATGTACTTTAAATTCTGTCCCCCGTGTCTTCTACACCCCCACCTTGTGATACATCTGGTTTCTTAATTTTTGCTGCAAGTTCTGGTCCCACATTTACAAAGAAATTGTTGAAACCATTCATCACAACCCCCACGTTATTTATGGTATTGTCATTTTCCATGTAGTACTCTGGGTAGGTGGTATTTTTAGATTCACTTCTCACAATGCCATTTAGTACAGCCCATGAACCTGTATTTATGTATTTATATAACCTATGTATTTTTATTTTTGTCCAATAATTTATTATAGTATTCTTTCTTACATACTCTCATAATATTTGTTAATTTATTTTTATATTTTTTGTACTTTTCTTCTGCCTCTATAGTTCGATGCTTTATGAATTTTTTGTATAATGTATTTTTCTTTTTGCAGGTATTTTGCAGCCCTTTAGTGACCCATGGACTACTCGTATGTTTATGTATATTACTGTGTTTCTTTATAGGACAATTTTTTATCATATATTAGGTTAAATATTTTTAGAAATTCATCATATGCTTTGCCAGTATCTGTCTCTTTGTAAACTGTGTTCCAATTCTGTATATTTAAGTCATGTTTTAGTGCAATCATTGCTTCCTCGGTTTTTATTGTTATGTATTTATAATTATTGGTATTCCTTTTCTTCCTATAATCACAGTAATATACATTAAAAATAAGTAGGTGGTCACTGATGTCTGTTAATAAGAGTCCGCTCCCTGTATTGCCATCTAAAATGTTCGTGAATATATTATCTATTCATGTGACACTGTGAGAAGTGATCCTGCTTGGTTTGATGATTGTTGGATACAAGCCAATACTGAACATTGAGTTTATAAATTCTTCTGTCAATTTATGTTTCTTTGCAGAGGTCTATGTTGAAATCACCACAAATGTACATAACCCTCTGTGTTGAATTTATGGACATACTTTCCATCCAGTCCTTAAAGACTTCTATATTTGATCCAGGAGATCAATATATACAGCTGACCGTTATATTTTTCATTTTTTCAAAACATATTTCAACTGTAATGCACTCCAGTAAATCATCCACAGCTTTAGTCATTCTTCTAATAAGTTCATATTTCAAATTATTATCTATGTACATTGCCACTCCTCCTCCATTTTTGTTCTTTCTATTGATGTAATTAAATTCATATCCCTCTAGGTCAAAATCTGATCCCTTTTCATTTTTGATCCAAGTTTCTGATACGGCTATTATATTGAAGTTTTGAACTGACTGAGATATCCCTTGATGCTGTGAAAATTGGCGTATAGACTTCTGCTGTTGAAGTGAACTATTGATATGTTCTGAATTGATCATTGTATTGTATTGATTTTCTGTGTAATAACTGCAGCTCTTGCTGATACAGCTTAATAGATTATTTTCAGGATCAATATCATTTTCTATATCCTGTGTTTTGTGTTCAGTATAAATGTAAGTGTCCAGTTGTCATGATTGTTTGGTGTGTTCAGTCGCTTCATCAGTATTTGTCCAGTTGACATTACTGGTATTTGTCCAGTTCTGTGATTTCTCTGATGACCAACACCTTCGCCTCCTCTGGTATTCAAGAGTAAATCATTGTAAACCCTCAACAATGCAGAATCAGTACTGTGAAATGCTTTGAACCTGGTTTGAACACATTGAAAATTGTCAAAAATGTTGTGATCATGTAGAAAAGACTGTAATTGTGTGAGGACAGTTTTCTCAAAATTTTTAGAGATGAATGGAAGCTTTGAAGTGGGTCTGTAATTTGAAAAAACAGAGGTGTCCAGACTATTTTTTTTAATCAATTTTGGACACTAGGTACAACAGTCTCCCAGGCCTCTTTAAAGAGGTGAGTGGGGATAGCGTCAGCAAGACAGGATGAGATTTTGAGTTGAGTGACAATTTCACTGAGAGATAAAATTAATGATATTGAAATTGATTGAAGACAGCTGTGCAAGTGGCAGCTACGTAGGGGTCACAAGTAGAGGGAGAAATGTGAGCTCTGATTGTGCTAATCTTGTCTGCAAAAAAGGAAAGAAACTTTTCACAGACCCCAGATGAAACTTCCAGGGGTTTAACATCAAGTCAGTAGTTTTAAAAAGAACACAAGGTTTATCAACGTTTTTGGAAATAATATCAGAGAAATGCCTTGTCTTCTCAGCTTTTACAGTACTCTGATACTTTCTCCAGCAGTCATTAAGGATGTCATAAGACACCTGGAGCTTCACTACGCTCAGCCTGCCGAAACTCATGGCAGCACGGGTGGTGTCATTAAGCCAAAGCTCAGACCTAGATCTAGGACGCACAGGTTTTAAAGGCGCTACAGTGTTCAGAACGCCGGCACAAGTGGAGAGAAAGGAGGATGTTAGCTGCTCAGTATCAAGGCAATCAAACGAGCCATTATCAGTCCAAACCATAGCAGAGAAAGCTGAAGAAAAATGCGCAGCAGTGGAAGGTTTCAGCTTGCGGCACAGGCGTGCAGGAGCGGGCTGTGCAGAAGTGTGAAAAGGCAGCATAAAATCAAATAACACAGTCTAGAGGGTTTAAGCTTAGAAATACCGCAGACATGCACGTTTACGTCGCCCACAATCAGAACTTTATCATAGTTCACCAAAACACCAGCCAAGAGATCAGAGAAGTCTTTTATAAAGTCTTTGTTGAATTTAGGCGGCCGGTAGATCACTACACATAATCCCGGATTGGACCGAAATAAGCTAAATCAAGCTCAGCTTGAAAGAGGAGAACGAGAGGGGAGGCGCGGGCTTGCAACATATACCGTTTCTAAATACAGTAGCTATTCCTCCTCCTATGCGACCCGTGGTCCTGGGAGAGTTAATAACTGTACAGTCCGGAGGTAACAGGTCTGTGAAGGCGGAAGACTCACCCAGATTCATCCAAGTTTCAGTCACAAAGAGAATATCCAAAGTGTGCTTGGTAAATAAGTCCTTTAGAAAAAAAGTTTTTTTCTAGACCGATCTTGCATTTATTAAAATGCGTTTCATTGGAGCAGGGATATCAGCCGCACGAGCTGCCCAGCTCAACGGCTGAAGGTTTTGGAGGTTTGCTCCACCAAGGCGACGGGAGCGAGGCATGAAGCTCTTCGTTCGAGTCAACAACAGGTACCAGCCAGGTATGGACCAGAGCGTGGGGGGCGCCGGGAGGGGAGGCGGCGATGACAACCTCCATAGTCAGGCGAAAACGTGAGCCAGGCTTTAAATCTGACTAACCGGCCGCTGGCGTCTGTGGCGTTAACGCCTGCGGGGAAGAGAATTACGTGCATGCCACAGGTGAGCAGGGACATCTGCTAGCAGCAGGGGAGGAAGGCTTCTTTATTTACCCTGGCCAAATTCCACCAGACAGTCCACAGACACCTTGATTTTTAATAACTCTAATCTATCATAGACTAGAATAAAGTCAACAGTCCTCGTGACAGATGCCAGAAACAGGACAAACAACAGTAAAACAGACAGCTCAGACGGCAGGCCAGCCACACCAGTGCCATCTTGTTTCCCCCGTTCACATTCATCAGAAGTGAAGCTAAAATAACTTTGACACGGGTGCTGCCATCTTGCTCTGGTGATGTCATGTGGACCTGGAGTCTGCGCAGTAGTGATCTTCGCAGTATTAAGTTTCCCAATCATAAACCCACCTGACCAATCGCGAGCAACACCACGGAATGCGAGCCCACTGATTGGCTCACACAGTTGTTTATCATGTTGTAAAATCTCTGTTTTACAGTGTTAAATAACTAATCAAAATCAAACTTAGCAGAAAAACGAACACTTTAACAATCAGCAGTGTGATTAAAAACTACCTTAAATGACAGAAACCATCTTTGGGAAAAATATATTTGATGTGTACTTTGAGTTTTTAGTTTGGCCCATGTCTGACCCACTAACATGGGGAGGGTGGGCTTTGACCTATACTTGCAGCCAGCCATCTGGGGGCCATCCGGATGTTCAGCTTCACTTTTGGGGAGCTAATGCATACTATAAATCTGTCTCCTGTTCTCTCTTAAGTTTCTTGCTTGTATATATCAAGAGGTACAGTTTTCTGTAAATGTTTTTCAGCTTTAGTATTGCAAATGATAATCTACAAGTCAGTCTCAGGACATTTTAGTCACTGAATCAATCCATGTGTGTTTTTGGGTTATCAGATTTGACTGAGTTATGACTCTAAGAAGGGTGTTAGCACTGCTTGTGCTAATCAGGGATGCAAAGGGTTTTAAAGTACTTTTGAAGTCTCCCTTAGCAGCATGTCACAAGCCATGCTGCAGCTCCAAATGCTGACTATGTTAGGGAGTGCAACAAATCAGTGGGCCAAATAAAATAACTGTACTGTTGTTTTCAGAACACCTGTCCCTTATACCTCACACAGTATCTTTGGTTCCCATCCCCCTGTTAAAGCTTGTAGTCACAGTGATTGCTTCTATTTTTCCAGTTACGAGTCAGCCGATCTTAAACACTTGACTGATACATAATCTTTGTGCACCTTAGATGCTGATTAAAAAGCTCATTTTTGGATCAGTGTCTGAGCAGAAAAAAAATCTTTTCGGTCTAACTGTAATGTCTTTGTCCTCAGAATCCCTGCCCAGAGCCTGGAGCCTCTTTTCTCTCCAGAATAACCTTCTGTTGGATCACCAGGTAAGCACACAATTAACATCACAGTGGTGTGGATCTTGATGTGTATACGAAGATAGTGCAGTGTAATGATAATAATGGGCTTTACAGAGTTTAGACTTTTTAATTATTCTTTTCTTTCTCTAGTTGTCTGTCTCTTATCTAAAATTTAGATTGAATTAGATTAGAAAGCTTTATTGTCATTATATAGAAATATAATGAGATTACAGGTGCTGCTCCCTCGTTCTAAAAAGAAAGAACGGGAGAGCTAGGAGCTGCTGCTCAGACGTGCACCGCCATCATGGAATTAAAAGAAATGCACAAAATATAAATGTGTATATATTGTACATGTGTCATTTTTTTATGTTATCAAAGGATTGCAGTTTTTTTAGTATGAAATTCCCTTTTTGTGATACTAGCCCTGCACTGCAACTCAGCAATTAGAAAGACTCAAGTGAAACAAAGAGGGAATTCTGGACTAAACAGACTAGACGTTTTGGTAATCTGCAATTGCATGGTCTAACTGCTGTAGCCTCATATTAACTTCAGCTAAACTTCACATGTGACAACATGTGAAGGTTAGTCCATGTTTCCCACACATTCATTTGTTTAGAATATTTGCTGCCACTTTTTGGAATTTCTATTTTTGGAGCAGGACCATACCATTAAGTTTTTCATGGCTCTACACTCTCCCAGCACAGAGCATACTGTGGCCACAGATGGAGACCTGATTGGATCGACTGATCATTATCAACCCTGTGACTTAAATTCCACAAACTGCTGCTAAGGTAGAAAAGAACTCACCAAGAGTTCTGCCAGTGCTGCATTCACTGAGCCACAAAAACCTCCTTATTTAAAGAGGGGATACAGGCTGTCATAGCTGTGAGAAAACAATAATTCTCCAGCATTTGATGATCTGCAACAAAGAGCTGCAGTTCATAATTTTTTTCATTGTTTGTTGCAAAAACAAATCTCTTCCAGAGAATGTAGTCTCGGTTAGAAATATTTCTCATGGAGGAGCTGAATTATTCATTAATTTCCCCTCCCACATTGTAATGTTGCCTCCACTATTGAAAAAGATGTCAATGGGCTATACTTTTTTTATTGGTGAAAATGGTACAAAGTAACTGTTGTGCAGGCCATCTACTTCCACCCAATTCCCCGCCTTAGTCCATGTTCACTGTAAACATCAATTAGTTTACTCATCTTATTTTTTTAGGGGGAAACAGCTTGTACACAAAAGTTTTAGTTTAGTACAATACAGTATCACATGTTTTGAGTACACCAGACACAGAGCAAATGTGTCACATTAGCCATGTCTGACATGAATTTTTTTGTCAGTTTGAGATAACTTCTTTTTGTTGTTGTTTGACCATTTAATTCTGTGTCATAACATAAAAACATTGAGTTCACATTTCACAACCATATTTTTTTTAGTTTTTATTAAACTATAAAAATATATTGTGGCGGGCTTAGATTTCTCAATTGCAAGAGTAAGGCAAAGAGATTAATCCTGAACCAGGAAGTGCTCCTTATTTCCCCACAGTACAATTTTTTTTTACACACACTAACTGTGGAACCGACTTAACTCATGGTGCAAAATACCACAACATTAACTGTTATCCATTAGAGCCATTGTGAAATACAAAACATTAATCAATGTGTAATGGGTAATGTGAGTGATTTAGAACACATTTAAACACCGTTGTCTTCGGCTTATGGCCTTGAACACATTGTCTTATGGCATGCTGGTAAACTCCACCTATTTACCCCAAACATGCCACAGTATGTTAAGTGCACAATGATAGTGTTATTTATTGGCCTTAAAATAATTAAGCAAAATTGGCTTTATAAATTTTAGTAAAATTAACTAAAAACTCACATAACATAACATAAAATAACATAAAAAAATTATGTCAAGCTCACAAGAGATTAGTTTTTGTGTCATTTTGACAATCTGGGGCTTTTGTTTAGACTTTATGTTAAAATTTTGACTCATCAATGGATAGGGATGTACAGTGTTAATGTAATTTTGGTTTTATTCTGTTAGGAGAAAAAGGAGGTTGCACTTCAGCAATGGAATTCCCATTATCCCGCAACCCAAAATCCAAAGAGCACATTCCAAAAAATTTTAGGAGGTAGCACATCCCAAATATCCAAGTCAGGGAGGGCAAAAAATTTGTTCAATTGGCTCACATCCCGGTAGAAACATACATAGGTGATTCTGCATCATCAGTGTTTTCAGTACCAATCATGTTTCTATACCCATGGTTCTAGATATGGAGACAAATCAACATAATTAATATTGATTAAAGACTATACACTAGATGGCACACACACACACACACACACCACATATACACACGTGCTAAAAAATGAAACAATAATTTATAAGCATAATTTCAGCTTATTTTACTCAAAAACAAAGTGTAATTTGATGTAAATGAGGTCTGCTGACCATAAATTAAGTGTGTGGTATTTGTGATCGTAAGTTGTATTGAAGTTAGCTAAATTTTTGTAACAGATATTGGGTAATACTATATATTTATGCTATACAAGCAGTTGGGGTCAAATGTGACCCCGGAGGACGATGAGTATTAGTATTTACTGCCATTAAAAATTTTGAAATGGTATTAAAACGTTTTGCTGATGGAACTTTGACATATTCCAGCCTGTGATAATTCATCAACTTATTTGCCTCTGACCTTTACTATATTTGACATTATTCTGAAATTATTCTGTTTTTTTCTGCTCAAAACTAGGTATAATGTCATATAAATGAGATAAATGTGACCACAAATTAAAAAAACAAGTTAAAAAATTGGTGTTAATGAGTTGGTCTGAAGTTGAATAAAAGATGAAACACAAATTTGTGTGATAATGTTATGTTTGTGCCTTTTTAACAGTCAAACCAGTTGGGGTCAAATTTCACCCCGGAGGACAATGAGTGGTAGTATTTGCTGCTATTTTTTAAAAATGAAAGGGTTAAAAACAATTTCCTGATGAAAGTTTGACATATACCAGTCTCTGATAATCTGTTAACTTATTTGCCTTTGATTTTTATTGTAGATGAAATATTTCAGATTTTTTTTAAACTCAAAAAATAGGTATAATTTCAAATAAATGAGATAAACGTGACCATAAATTATATATTAAAAAAAATAATAATAATAATAAATTGGTGTTAATGAGTTGGTCTGAAGTTGGATAAAAGATTAAGCACAAATTTGTGTGATAATGTGTTTTGTGCTTTTTTAACAGTCAAAGTAATTGGGGTCAAATTTGACCCTGGAGGACAATGGGTGCTATAAAGTGCTATACAAATCATAAGGGTTGAATAAACCACATTCATTTTAAGCTGTAGTTGATCTTACACCAGTAAGTGGTCAGTGGTAACATTCATAGTTAGTAGGTTTTAAAAGACTCCAAACAGTCCTAACTTAAAAAGCATTTGAAGCTGAAGTCATCATTTAGTCCACTTGGTGTCATAGTGTTGTGTGTACTGTATATCTTAAACATTTCTTCCTGGGCCAGTTTCTTGAAACATCTCCTCTTCTAGTAGGCACTCACACAATGTCTGGCCATGTCGATCTCATGCTCCAAACTTTGTTATGCTGCTGCTGCACTGACGCTTATCTCCATGCACAACGGGACAAAGAGGAAAACGTAATCTGGGTCTATTATGTGCACTAGTTGAGTTAGCTATGAGGCTAACTGCTAACCACTATTTGGAGCCTAATTACCAGCCCTGATAGAACAAGGTGTGTGGAGCAAACCCCTCCATTCTGTCATGGACTGTTACTGGATTATTCTCACTGCTCTGCAGTGCTATCCCTTCTGACAGATCGGGTAGGCCTATGCATATCCGTTAAGCTGATGTCTCTGTCTTTCTGCCTACTGCAGTGGTGTCTTTTCCCATGCTTTTCTGCCTTGTGGTGGCTATGAGTTTTAGTAGCTGTGCTATCAGCAAGCCATACTCCTTACACCCCAGAAACCATGGGTAATGCAATGTCTTCATTAGGCCATGAATATAATGGGTGTACAGGAACATTGATCAAACTGACTCACATAACTGGCTTTACCATCATTGAGTTCTGGAGGACTGTTGTTTTCCTGGTGTCTTTTCTTTAATGAACTCTTCAGGTTCTTTATGCTACAATACCAAGTCTGGTATTGACAAATAAATGTAAATGCTTGATTATTGTGCTTTTCCTGTCTGGTATCCAGCCCAACCCTGGTCCCTCAATCACATGTAACACACTGGCTTTGAAAATATACCTGGGTTACTTGTCATACTGTACATATAACCACTTCCTAAAATGTTTATGATGCAAATACTGGATAAGGATGCAGCGATTAATAGGTTTAATGTTCACCATTCTGACCGTCCCAGGAAAAACAGTGGTATGGTGATTTATGTTACATCCAGTCATGCTTGTCAGGTCATGCTCTTCAAATCTTCTATCAAGCAGTTTGAAATGTTATCTCCAAGTATTGGTTTGTCTGGTGGTCAGTATTTAACTGTTGCTGGTTGCTATAGGCCCCCCTCTGCAACCAAGGACACATTCCTCTCTTTCATGCAGCTCTTACCTCGACTACATTTTAAGGAATTCACTCTGGTATGTGATTTTAAACGGCTGTCATCAGTGTCCGATGATTTTAAAACTTAATGTTAACCTTACACACCTAATTGAAAGCCCCACATCTTAACATCAGATATTTAGACAAATCATCGCTGACTTTCTTTTAATTACCAATATGTCCCACAAATGCTTTTTAGTCTGGGTTTTTTGCTAATGACTGAGCAATCACAATGTGTTTGGTGCTACAAAGGACACCCAAATCCCCCATTCCAAACTCTGTGTTGTTAAGAAAAGACATCTTAAGCACTTCATTGAGCAAGCCTTGCTTTATGATTGATTTTATTTAAATGGGATTGTATTTTATTGACTGGTGATTTTGACCTGTAAAATATTTTTATCAGTTAAACAACCTGATTAAAAAATGTTAGGATGCTTTGTAAAATGTAAATAAAAACAGAATACAACGATTTGTTCTTGGAGAGTCTTGGGCCTTTTTTAACCTATATTCAGCTGAATAAAGAACAAAGACAAGACATTTAATGCCCAAACTGATTAACTTTATTGTTTTTGTAAATATACACTCACTCTGAATTTGATGCCCGCACCATGTTTCAAAAAGTTAGGACAAGAGCATGTCTACCACTGTGTGACATCACCTTTTCTTTTAACAACACATA
>JAPZEB010061762.1:0-17669 GCA_029783705.1 Chaetodon striatus
TTGTCGGCTGCACATCCATGATGAGAATCTCCCGTTCCACCACATCCCAAAGGTGCTCTATTGGACTGAGATCTGGTATTGTTTCTTTTTGGGACCATCCTCTGTAAACCCTAGAGATGATTGTGTGTGAAAATCCCAGTAGATCAGCAGTTTGTGAAATACTCAGACCAGCCCGTCTGGCACCAACAACCATGCCACGTTCAAGGTCTCTTAAATACCTTTCTTCATCATTCCGATGCTCAGTTTGAACTTCAGCAGGTCGTCTTGACCATGTCTACATGACTAAATGCACTGAGCTGCTGCCACATGATTGGCTGATGTTGAACAGGTGTACCTAATAAAGTGAGATTATGATCAAACAGTCCTCTCTATCACACTCCATCTCTCTGTCTCTGTCTCTGTGATGAGATCTAATAAAACAGACGACTGTATCTGAGTCAACATAAAGTTCTCTGTTGATCAGCTGTTCTGTTTCTGAGCAACGAGGAAAAATATGATGTCATGTAAAACCCAGATTTTACTGGTGATGTTTAGTGAGTTTTTAAAAGCCGTCTCTTTCAGGATCGTCTGTAGTTTCCCTGATGTTCGTTCCACAGTTCAGTAAACACTGATAAATGTTTGGCAGGCTGCAGACTGTATGTACATTTTAATGATCTGCTGCTGAACAGGGAATGGCTTCCAGACATTTTTCCCCAGGATATGTGATTTAATACAGAAGTCTGTCAGTGTTTGTGATGCAACAACAGGTTTTAAATTAATGAACCATCACACTAGTGTGTGTTTGTCCTCCGTCTGTTGTTGTGGCAGACAGCGAAACACTGAAACCAACAGTCCAGAGAAAATCCCACTATTCTCCTTTAACTGCCCATCAATCATCTCTCCCTTCCTCCACCTCATCTGTGAACAGAGATTACAGCTGCTGGCTGTCTGTTCACCACAAAGAGACGTCACGGTTTATACAGGAAAGTTATTAGTCACATGACTGCCAGAGGTCGTCTGTCAGGGAAATATAAACACTGGTCATTTTAGGCAACTGAAGCAAACACAGAGTACGAACAGTGGTGGAGAAACAAACCATGAAATGATCTTCTCTGAACGCCGCTGTAACAAATCAAACTGTCTCCATCTGGTGTCTCAGCGGAGCGTCAACTGTTGACATGTGTAGGAGCCTGGTGTTGTTGGAGTCACAGATGTTATAGAAACACACAGCTGTGTATTGAACTGATGTGTGTGTGTTTCTGTGTGCTGTAAATATGAATATGTCTTCCTATTTCCTGTGTGTATCCTGCTGCTATGACTCTTCAGCTACAGTATATTCATGTATCTCTCTCCCTCCTACATGACATATACTGCTGAGTGTGGACACAGAATATCAGCTCAGTGAGTGAGGCACACTTGTACTTTCTTTTTTAATTATTATTTTAACTGCAGTGCAAATCCACGACTGAAAATAAAATCAAGCTGCTCCACTGAGACTGCCTTGTAAAACACAACTCAAACTAAATGTTGTTAAAGCAGCAAATTAATAAATGAGTCGTAAACACTTTATGTTGTATAAGCTGAGTTACTCTGTGTAATAGCCAGAGCCATGTTTTGTTTCTGTGGGAATTTCCCTGAGCTTAACGGATGACTGCATCAGAATATTATCCAGTAGCCTCAGTAATTAAAATTATTTAAATCACTGAAATTAGTATCTTTTCCCAAGATAAGACTATCATCCAAAATGCTCTCATTAATACATAAATTATGTATATTTGTCTACAAAATGTGCCAAGCTTGCAGAACAGGAACAAATGGCAGCATGAGACCTTCCAGGGAAATATGAAAATCACTGCATTACACATATAGGATATACAATAACTCAGGGACATTAATCCTGTTTAAATGTTGTGTTTCTAACCATTAAATTATATAAATTGATCATTTGTCACCAACAAGGCTTTGGATCATTGTACTGACAGTTTCCTGATGTGAACCAGATGTGTGTAAAACACCACGAGTGAACTAAATGTTGAACATGCTACAGACATCAGTCTCAGTGCAGCTGAGTCCGCCCTGTTTATCTAAACTAGATAATAAAATGGAGATAATATGACATGACTACTGTGCAGGTTTGTTTTCTATCTAAATATTGGATATGTAATGACGTCCAGAGGCCTCGTCCTCCCTGGTAAAAGTGAAGTCAGAGCTCAGTGAGCAGCTTTAAACACATGTAATCCTACAGAGCCCTGAGGTGGCAGCATGACAGAGATGAAACAGAGCCTCAATAAAGAGGCTGCACGAGGCCGACTGCACTCTAACAACACACATTATTATGGAACGCCTTCATAAACAGTGAATGTAAACCAAATTATACACAAGAAAATATAAAGTGTGTCACCTTGATGACTAAAATTGTGACTATAAATATAATAACTCCGTCAGATTCTTCCTCCTCTGCTTGTTGACATGATTCACCTTCCCACTCTCTACTCTTCCTTCCTCCAAATGATGTTTTGTTGTTACTAAATCACAATATTCAAATGTCTTCATAAATATTTATGACGAGGTATGAGGGAGACCAGCTGAGGTTTTCTGCTTCCACCTTTCTGCTTGTTGTAACGACACAACTGACGGAGTGAATGTAAGAGATACAGAGAGGATTTCAGATGATTTATCTGAGTGAAATAAACAAACATTTATCAACCAAACAATCTGATGAAATCTGACCCTTCATTTGAAATATCACACATGTTGCTGAACATCCTGTTCAACATGGTACAGCTTGTGCTTCTGCTGCTCTCTCCTCCTGTCTCATGTTTGTGTTGTTGGACACAGTCAGTCATGTCTCACCTGTCCATCGGGCACCCTTCTGCTCTGCACACCTGTTCCCAATCATCTCATCAGCCTCCTGACCTCTTACAGTAGCTGCCTCCCAGCTGCACCTATTCAGCTCACCAGTCTCCAACTTCTCAGCTTCTCCTTCAGCAGTTTGTCAGATTGTTTCAGTTTCCTGTCACTTCTGTATTTTGGATCATTTCCTGTGCTGCTTCTCACATGTTTAGTTTCCTACACACCTGCAGAGCCACTAAGTAACTGAGTCACAGAGCAGCTCACCTGAATCAGCACGTGAACAGAACCAGAGCAGAATGAAACATTCAAACCATGATTTTATTTTCCCTAACAGCGATGTGAAAGGACTGAATAATGATCATAATCATGTTAGGGAGGAACAGTTCTTCTGCATCCAATCCTCATTAATCTCCACACACAGATCAGCAGGCAAAGCTGTCACCATGTTAATAAGAGGAGTGTGTGTGTGGCTGTGATCTTACTGGATCACTGCTTACTTCCTACTCACAGTTTCCATCCCCCAAACACACACAGCATGTGCTCCCCTCTGACTGGGTCCCTTGTTTAACGGACGTGCAGCATGAAATTAGTGGAAGTGGAGCCACTGAATCAGTCCATGTGAAAGGCTTGAAGAGAGAGACACTAATTACTGAGAGGACCACACTAATGTACACACACACACACAGTCAGTACGTTTACATGCACAGTTAAGTCGAGCTACGGTTACAGCTCCACTAGGACATTTACCTGGACTACTGTCCTTGTCCCAGTGTACAAGCACAGGAGGGGAATCGATTTATTAACTGGAGTCCTGTTTGTCCACCTCCGCTATGACAGGTGAGGATCTGCCTCCTTTCAGCTTGTTCCTGGTTGACCTATGACATCACAGACCAAACAATCGATGTATGTATCAATGTATTTAAAAATATTTAACTCTTTCAGCTGACACAGCATCAACTGTGTCTCCTCGTCCGTCCAAAAATGAACAACTCTGGATGCAAATTTCACCATGTTGTTACCTGCTTCTTCTTCTGTTGCACATTTAATGCTATTCGACTTCTGGGTCAAAGCCCAGGGCAGAAACTGGAGCATGTGCAGAGCGCCCAGGCCAGTTTGAGTCTGACTGACACGTTTACACATATTTTAAAAGTCCAGTTTTAGTCAGACTAACACAATGAATCAATTTCCTCCAATGTCATGTAAACTCACTGTTTCAGAGATCAGTGTATTCTGGTCTGTGTCGCTGTGTGTTTCTCAGTCGGACAGAATAATCTCAGCAGAATTAAAGTCACCAGAGGCAGAAACCTGCAGGAGGTTTGGCTGTTCAATTTCAGTTTCAATAAATATTTATAAGCCTTTGACAATACATCAGGTCATGACATAAAGCCTGACAGAGAGGATTTAGGTTCCTTCAGGATCTGAATGGAGACGACATGTTCCTGACCACCTGTACGACCTTAAAGGACAAATTATAACAACACAAACATTTACAACACATCTAAGTAATGAGGACACTGTAAATATGCTTTACTCCTAAATTATAGATAATAATAGAGCTAATATCTCATATTAAGTCATGAGGAAAACTTATAGTTAATATTTCAGGGAACAGTCGTGACCAAAAGCTTCTCATCGATCAGCCTCAAACGTGTGTTCAGATCTCAGAGGTGACACCACTCAGTGAATCATTATTCCTCCAATAACCTATGAAGTGTTGTGTTTTCCTTCTTGGCAGGATGCCAGAGCTTATCAGAGCAACAAAGGTCTTTCTCTCTCAGTCAGAGAGCTGTGACTCGACTCCCAGCCAGTCTCTCTCTGATGGCACAGAGTCACATCCACAGTGCCAAGTTGTCATTTTAAACCTTTATCATTCTGCCCTCTCCACTCTTGTATCTCACCTTTGGGACAGATTATTGCTCTTGGCTCCCTCACTGTTCCCAACTCGGCCTTCACTAAGCCACAGAGTATTAATTTCACCTCTGACTGTGCACAGCCTTTAGCACTCAGCGCCCTTACAGCGACCTGTGTGCACGTGGCTGTTTATTACTTCAGTAAATATGACATCTATCAACAACCATGTTATCAATGAACAACAAGCAGCTCCATAAAGCTGCTGGACACAACTCATCCACTGTGTCTGACCACTTCCAGCTCATCTAAGAACAAACCAGTCTCATGCCAAGAGAGCGGAGCCAGAATCAGCACCAGTCCACATCAGAAATAAATCATTCATTAACACAAAATGTGTTATGTGAAAATTAAATGCTTTAATATTTCAGTCAATCTGTCCTCTGAGCTCTGACTGAGGTCACTGACAGCTGTCTAAAGTTTCCCCTTTTCTCACAGCCTTTAACAGCAGAGAGGGAGAGCTGTTTCAAACACCAGGTTATTATGCATTCAGCTGTCAATCACAGGTGAGTGCTCCAGTTTGAGGTCTGAATTAGACCTGACAATATGAAAGTGTTGAGGTCAGACCACAGAGAGGAATCAGCTCTGCTGCTGACAAATGATTCATTATTATACAGATGTCAAATACTGCTATATTATGGTTGTATTAAAGTGGTCAAAGTGTTTCTATAGTTCCTCTACAAGTGCCTGACATGGCTGTTACAGAGTCAGACGTGGAGGAAGACTCTTCTTTATTCCTCCCATTAAAGTCAGATCCATTTTAGAAAAGAAATATCCTCTGTTTCCTGAGACGACTGAAAACTCCCACCAGCCTGATGGCTTTCTTCTTCAGACCAGGAAATACAGAACAGCTCCCACAATCAAACACCAGCTCTGCAGCATTTCAGGAGGAGTGAGCCAAGTGGAGAGAGTCTTATATGACACCAAGTACTTTGTATTTACCTAAAAACACATGGTGCTCTCTTAAATATATTCATAGATATGAGAAACATTTTCTGTAGGCAGAGCTTTCTGAGTGGTTTCTCTGTGTTCTCATGGATTCATTTCAAGGTCTGCAGCACTGCTCTGAATAGTCAGAGAGTTTTAAGCTACAACACAAACAGGGATATATTACAGAGAGTATGTGTTTCAGAGAGTTACACAAGTTTTAGGACCCAATCTGCTGCAACATACAGCTTTATCCACTGTGGTGCTTTCTCCAGCAGACAAATAGAAACCAGCTGACAGCTTGAAGGGAGCTGTGAAACCTGGTGAACTGTGACAGAGAGCTGAACAGACCCTCGTCTTTCCTCAACACAATAGATCCATTCTGAGAAAGCACCAAGTTGTTGTTGTCCGCACCTCCTTTCTTTGACGCTCCTTCTGTTCAAGGGATGTAGGAAAGTTTGGGGAATAAATAAAATAAAATAAAATCAACTAAATTAAACTAAACTAAAATAAAATGAAATGAATTGAAACGAAATAAAAAGATAAAACAAAATAAAAAAGATTAGATAAAATAAATTAAAACAAGATAAATTAAAATGAATAAAATAAAATAAATCAAAGCAAATTAAAATAAAATAAAATAAAATAAGTAGTTAAAATAAGATAAAATAAAATAAAACAAGAAAAATTAAAATAAGATAAAATAAATTAAAACAAATGAAACAAAACAAAACAAAATAAAATTCTGGGAAAACTTACTTTAAAAAAAACAAACAAAAAAAAAACAACAGAAAGTCGTTCCACATGGCTGAGAGCTGCAGTGTTTCTTAAAATACCTGAGACATGATCTCACCTGGTGGGAAATTCTTCAACATTTATATTAATGATGGTTTTCGGGGCTGAGGGTTGTGAGGGCAGCCAGAGACAAACATGCAGTGCATCCATATTCCATCAGGACATTTTATTCCTGAAGTTACTGTGGATTTATTTCAGATGAACGGTCTGAATAAAGAACTGGATTTCACTCTGTGTTTTCTTTCTCTAACTCACAGACATCATTTTACTGGAAAACTCTGACAGAGACGTCTGAGCTTGAACAAAGAGACACAGTAACATGAGCTTCAACCAACAGAGAAATGAAGTAATGGGATTTAGAAACCAAAGCAAACTCAGTCCAGGACCAGCCGAGCCCCCAGCACTTTAATCACATAAGCTCTTTCTTGTGAGGACAATGAATTCATGAGGACAATAATAAGCACTAATTAGATTTTCTAGTAGAATCCATTTAAAGAACATTAGCTTACATTTGCCTCCTGACTTACAAATGTAAATGAAGACATGATCCTGCTTGAGTAAACTGCTGAAACTGTTTGTCCCCTTTGTGAGTGAGGAATAATATACAGCTGCTGTGCCACAAAGCTTTGCTGCCACTGGAGAGGTCTGCATGATGTGCAGAAGCTCCAGGAGCTCTGTGCTTCATAAAGAGAGGGGAGAAGTGGGAGTCTCTGGGTATGAGCTCATTATAAATGGTGACTGGTGCCTGGCAGCAGAGCACCACTCAGAGTACAGCTGATTCAGAGACAGAGAGACATCTGTCAGAAAACACAGGTCAGTGATTAAAGGTGTGTAACTTCTTCTCTCTGTCTTCATCCCTTCACACTCTCTCCGTCTCTCTCTGCTCATCACCTCTTCTCTGTCTAAATGAACCTCTCTGAAGCAAAGCTGTCTTTACAACCTTGTTAACTCCTGACCTCCTTTACTTCCAAATTAAATCAGCATCATTTCAGATTCATGTTGCTGCTGACGGAGGTTTTATTCCAACTGAGTTAAAGTGGAATGGATATGAATGGTTTAAAGAGTCTGTGTCAACACTGGAACATGTTACAGGAACTGATCTTGACAGCTGCTCTGATTCACTATTTTATTTGGACTGCTCACTGCTCACTCTCCAGTTTGTGTCGGAGGAATTAAATCTGTAGCTTGGAGATGTGTGTGCAGGCTGAAGATTGAGCTCATCATTTTATATTGAGTCACACAGTCACAGAAGAAAACATCATGTCTGAATATACTCTCTACCAACAGCACAGAGCGACTACTGTCTGACCTCAGATCAGGTTTCCTGCCTATAAAGGAGTGCAGCCAAATGAATCTTTGTCACTCTTGACTTGTGAAATAAGGCTGTGTCATTGAGTGAAAATATATGTGAAGCTTTTCATCAGCTGCCACACACACACACACACGCAGCAGCACTCAGGTGTTTGGAGGGAGACGTGTGGTCTCTCAGCTCTCTGTCACCTGTCAACACTGCCCACACTCTCTCATTGTGGCCTCATCACCATGACAGCTGTCAGTCAGTGTTAAGTTCGTTGCTTCCTGAGTTCACTGATCAGTCCTCAGTGTGTCCAGGTGCTGATGGGTCCAAACATCTGCCTGCTGAGTCCAAGAACTTTTCAACATAACAACATGTGACATCGACTTTGAGTAACTTGGTTACTACATTCTTGTATGTTTACAAAGGGCACATGTCAGGTTTCAGTCTTAAGGCCCAGACACACCACAGCAACTTAAGAGAACTAGAGGCGACGACGGCCCCCTGCTACATCACCTGACGTCACTGTGTCTCGGCCAAAACGTTGCACATTAACACACCACAAAGACGACATCTGACGGTCAACCAGCACGTCCGTTCGGCGCCTGCGTGAGAGGAAATAACTCTCCACACCAGCAGACAGCAGGAGTCCGTCTCGATGCTAGTTAGCCAGTAAGCACATTAACAATCCAGTCTGTGTGGCAGTGAACAGTAACACAAACCATCACGAAACATTTCTACTTAAAAATCTCACCTCATGTAACAAGTTTGTTTTGGTCTCACTTCCTCTTGACTTTAGCTCTTTGTTTACTTTCCTCACTTCCGTTTCTCCTCTTGTCCGCTGACCTGAACTGCCAATCAGAGTGATTTCATCCATCAAATGGCTCCACTGTCACTGAAACCAATTTAAAATGGACGATGGGCGGCAGACGCTCACCAACGGCTCAACTTTGATCAACAGCCGACCATCACCTTGGTGTGTCGAGGCCTTAACATGAACTTGAGAACAGAATAGTGTCTAGATGTCAAAGCACAGCACTGTCATTTCTACACTGTAACATGTGACTGGTGGAGAGTTTGACGAGCTGATTCTTTGCTCTCGTGTATTTATCTCAGAGACATTAAAGATTTATCCTCGTGGTCTGTCGTGTGTTGAGATTTCACCCTGTGAGCTCTCTACAATCAACACTGTGGTTTGTTTTAAGGTGTTCAACCACATGCTGATACAACACAAGTGATGAGCAGCACCAAGTCTGTGGGATGGGATCTGTGACTGTAGCAGGAGAGTCAGGTTTAGGAGGGCCGTCACTACTCGCTCTGCATGTTGTTTCACTCCAACGAGCTCTGCAGAGCGGAGGAAATGGCAGAAGAGGAGCTCCACAATCAGACATCCCGACATCTATTTATGGAGCGACAATAAATATAAGAACAGAATCAGATTGCTGCCACAACAGTAACTGATACTGAGATGATACATGAGCATAAAACCAGGCTGATGCATGTGCACATTGGACAGACAGATGGATCAGGCCGTGGCAGCACTTCCTGTCCCGTCCTTCCTGACAGCAGTTGGATGATTTTCAAATGGAGCTGTGAGGATTTAGATCTTATTAGGATGTCACAGTGACAGACAGCCAGTGAAGTGGCTGGAAATCAGTCAATTTACCAACAGATGAGAAAGCTGACAACCACAGAATGGAAACTGTGGGTTAGAGAAATTCAGCTGTGCGTCACTTCTGCAGCCTTTGCAGATAAACACAGACCAGACTTTCACAAAGTGATATCCTCAACTCCAGATTTTATTATTAAAAAAGTTAGAAATGCACTTTCAGCCATCTGGCAAGCCATATCAAGTGTCCCTGAATGCATCACCACCGTCTCAGTGATACAGTAGGCCTATATTTTGAAGTGACACATGAGGAAACATGGACTGACACAGTTTAAATCCATCTCAGAATAAAGATCCATCAGTGCCGGCCCAAAGGGGTTCCTCCTATCAAACACAGAGCCAAGAGGAGGAGAGGGGCTCTGTACAATGACATCAACCTCTCATCACTGTCTGATTAGAGAACAATCAGTGGAGCCCTAATCTCATCCTGAACCCTCTTTCTTATTGGACTGCATTAAGCAGTCGATGTGACGACGGCTGGTGAGAAGCAGCGAACCTAGAGGGAACATTTACTGAGAGGTGGGAATGAGACAGACAGAGTGTGGAAGAGAGAAACTAGAGACAGAGACAGTAAGGGAGGGATTGTTTTAGACCTCAGGGCTCCATCTTTGTGTCTCTGCGGTGTGTGATCGCCTCAGGGAAGTCAGCCGCTGTGTCAGTAATAGAAATGTGAAGCGTTCAGGTGAAGAGTGGAGAGCAGGATCACTTTAGATTTGGATTTTTTTCACACACATCAGCACATTGGGGAATTCAAACTGTGGCAAGGAGCCAACCTGGACTTAAAGTCACAGTGTGTGTAACAATATAATGTCCCAAAATACACTGATGTTACTTTGACTGTAGGATGTCTACACATTATATATCAGAGCTTTTGTCTCTCTGTGTTACTGTCAATATCTGCACTCGGCATTTTGCTGAACTCTCTTAATACGCTCAAAGAAAAACACAGACAGGCTTCACAATTCTGCAACTTGCTGATTAGCATGAAAAAGAAGAAACACGGAGCTTCTCTGCTGCGTGAATTAAAATCCAGATGAAACTTGACTGAACGCAGACAGTGTTTGCAGCCGTCCAATGAAATCTCTGTCTGACTCTCACAGTGACTTTGAAATCAGCATACCCTGCTCTCCACTGGACTAAAGTGTGCCACACTTCAGCTGCTTTCAAGTGTCTCTTCAAGGCGAACAGGTAGATGTCAAGACCAGAGGCGTCCATCTTAAAAACCTTCAGAGATCAGCTCCTTTAGAAACTCTGACCTGAAATGAATCAGTAATGAAGCAGCTGAAGAAGGACTGCAGCGCAGCAGAGCCACAATCTCAACAAAGAGATCTCATGTGATTTCAGTCACTTTAACTTGGATCAGTCACTTTGGAAAATCAGCATGAGATGACGATTTTAAATGACAGTTTATACACCAACCATTCCTCGTTTGTGTCCACATTACATCCAATAACTCTGATCCTGGATCAGTCCTTGTGATTATAACGGGAGTCCTGAACATTTGACCTTATTAATTATAATCTGCTGATTAGAGGAACATTTTCCAGAACTTATTAACTTTAGTTTCATGTTAACGCAGCAGTGAAACAGAGGTCGGCTCATGAATTCTCCAGTTTTCAGGAAATCCTCCCTGAGGCTGTGTGGCTTCACAGGATTCATAGATTCACACTTCTCTGCTGCGAGTGGAATAATTACCACAGAAGAAGAGTTCAGTTCAGACCAGCCTCTGCTCAGTGAGATCGTCAGAGATAATTCCTACAGACATGTGTATCTTAACATATTGATGAAAACATATTGATGAAGGAAACAGCAGGAGGGCAGCAGAGGGTGAAGAGGAGAGGGTCAGACTGTGATCGACTGATTAAAGTCACATTCAGGCTGTCAGGTGTGGAGCTGTAAGCCTCCTACAGACTGGGAGATTTTATCAGTCTTATAAGTTTAGTGCAGCTACACTGTGCGACATGGATCTAATAAACTTGGGTACGACGTCACGTTTGATACACGCAGACTGTACGATGACAGCGCCGACTGAATCACAGGCTGCAACATACGATGCAACAGCTTCCCACACTGAGTGAACAAGGACGCTGCACAGGTTATAACTTCTCCAGCTGTGAAGCTCAACATAGAGGCTCACATTATTAGATAACATAAAGCTTTGTGGGCACTATATACTGCTGTGTGTCTGTGTGTGTGTTTGCTAGCTGCTAGGTGAAGGTTATTTCTGTCCACGCTTTGTCCGTCTTTACACGATCATGGTCAGAGCTGGAGGACACATCATACAGGCAAGGCTTCTGCTGCCACAACGAGACAAGGTTTTCTTCTTTGCTGGAATCTCACACATTTCTTTTAGCGTGTTTTGCCTCCATGGCGAGCTGCTGTCTGTCTGTTTGTTTGGGACCAGCTCATAATGCAAATATCCAGACTAAGAACTAGAGAGGACGTGTATTATATGAGCCTCAGATAAAACAACCTGATGCCACTGTGAGGACATTATCATGAGACATTAAAGACAGAGGGAAAAATACACCAGAGCTTTTTCAGTTTAAGACACCCAGAGTCCAACATGGAGACAGAGACACACTGCACATGAGTGTACACACACAAACACAGGATGATCCTGAGGTGTGTGTGAAATGGGCTGTGCCAGACATCACAGCAACACACACACACTGAATACAAAAGTAGCCTCTGCTTCTTGAAACACATGCAAGGTGACACTGCACAGACAGACAGACAGACAGACAGAGAGAGCGTGTGCTGGCTACACTATGTGACATCTTCAGAAAGGGAATACTCCCTGCTCATAAGTACAGACTGGGACACCACAGTGTGCACCAGTGCTGTACAACTGGTTTGAGGCAACACCTTCAGTATCACCCACTGAACAACACCCACACTCCCAATATAGCACCCATTCTTCTTCTCCTGCACATTTCTCTCTTTATTGCTCTCATTCTTTAGCAGCCAGTCGTCCAGTGTCGACCAGTGGGAGTCCTCCCACAAAGATTTATTCCACCAGCTGCCCACAAAAAATGAGCTTTGCTCTCTGCAGGAGCTTCAAATGGCCGACTGCTTTTTCTACGCTGCTCTCACTTTACAGCCGCACTGAAATAAAGGACGTCCATAACATAAAACAAACATTACTGCCACTGCATGTCTTTGAGTTTGAGGACTCCTGTGGAGCATTGTCTCCAGAGACAAAAGACAACTGTCCATCAAGCTGTAATAAATGGATCAAATCATCAAATGTTGAATGAGACAATCAAACTGAATCGTCTTGAGACAACAAGGACGACCGGAGCTGAAGCTGGCGACCTGCTCACATATCGTTTCATTTAACTGATGATTTACTTTGAGACTCTGCTGTTGTGCCCTCAAGCAAGGCACCGAACTGAACAGCTTCAGTAAACATCCAGCTGAGGAGATTAATAACTTTATTCAGATTCAAGCTGAGGTGATCAGCCTCAGGTACGGCCGTCTGTGGTGGGAATACAGTCGCTGAGGAGAGCTGAGGAAAACAAACAGCGTCATTAACCTACAAAACAAACACATAAACATCCTCAAATATCAGGAGCCCAACACACTGCTGATCATGTCCAAACACTACAGACTCTCAGCCCAGTAAAGACCAAAGATTAGAGAGGAGATGAAACTGAAAAGTTGCAGCAGTGTGAACTGGCCGTCTGAGCTCGACTCAAGCCGGCTGATGATGTCACCTGAAACTCAGCTGGTCAAATCACCAGCGGCTGGTTTTAAAGCACAAAGCACGTCACCTGTTTCTACAGCCAGCTGGTTTGTAGTGAAGTACTCTGGTCAAGTTAAAATGACCACAGACTGTGTGTTCACTTGCTGCAGCAGGTCCCCGCTGAGCCCTCTGTTTCCGTCCTCACGTGTGCCGGTGTCGGACGATGGCTCACTGCTGCTGCTCGCTGTGTATGCCCCCTCACACACACACGTATTTATCATGAACACAGTCCATCTGAGGCTCGTTTTGTTTCTGTTTTTCACCGTTTCCACACGACTACAAATGCAGCTGCAGCCAGTATCTCACTATCACTATCCTCATCCATATTTTAAGAAGCTAAAAATTATATTCAGGAACAAAATCAGCCTGAAAAGCTGGAAAACAGAAGAGAAGTACAGAGAGTTGTTGCATTGAGATGATACACCGTCACGTCTCGTAGCATTGGTGTGAACCGGCAGGTTTTAAAGATGTTGCAGGACGACACTTTGGTCTGAGCTGAGCTTAACTGTGAAAACAAACGTCACCAGATCTGTTTTCTTCTGATGAACAATAAAGTAAAATCTTTAGAATAATACAAACATGTTTTTTGTCCCTCACATGCACAGACTGTAATAAAGTCGTCTTCATTCACTGAAATCAACTGTAAACAGACTGAATCAGTAAACACACAACTATTCCTCTCCTCAGTCCTCATGTATTTATTACTTCAGTTTCTGTGACAGGATCGAGCTGCTCCCAACAAAGGCAGCACATTGTGTTACAAGAGTCACACACACACACAGAGGGCACGTCCCAATTCTCTTATTTCATATTCTACTCTGTCCACAGATTTTTGCTTGACGTGGAAATCGATCCACTCTGACATCATTAAGAAAGTCTCAGTGATCTTATTTCTGCATGGAGTAACAGGAAGTGTGGAAACACGAACACATCCTGTCAGATAACTGTCAGAAACACTACTGAGAGCTGTCGTCCAGTTCCTCTCTGAGACGTCATGATCAATCTGTGGGTCGAGCTGTCTGTCAGACGGCTGCTCGTCACATCTGGGTGGTGACAGGTAACAACACTTTGTGTTTCCTTTGAGGACACAGTGTGAACTCATTCAGCAAATAAAAGCTTCAGAGTAAAACATGAATTTAAATCATTGTTTATATAAATGTGTCGCTGCTGCTCCCCTCACCTGCAGCAGAGGCCTCTTTGTCTCACTCAGATCCAAACTCACTCAATAAATCAGTGATTACCCAGCATGCAGTTGGGCAGCCAGTGTTTTGAAGCTGTTGGTTAGAAGAGCGATCTGATCACCCACAAGAAGAGTATTCAGACACACTGAATGATGACAGTGAAACACACACACTTCTGTTCCTCTCTGAACTAATACCTCCTCCTTCCTCTCAGCTCGCAGCTCATTTTCTCCTCCGTCCTCTCTAAATATGACCAGCAGCATGTTTCCATCCTGTACTGAACAAGAAGCTCAACCAGCTAAAGCTCCTTACACTGAGGACACTCCGTTAACAAGGACACTTTAACAGTTTCTTACTCTGTTCACACTGTATTACAAGAATCTGTGAAGCAGCACAAATCACGTCTGATCCTCACAGCGCAGCAGTCAGACAGTGAGAGCAGAGAAACACGGCTGACGTCACTACTGAACACTTCAAACCAACAAGTGACCTCTGGGTTTATCCTCCATACATTCAGCTCCAACAAGACACTGGAGCACATCTGGAGCAAAGCATCTGAATGTTAAACCCATGACGTCCAAACATTTGGGTACAGACTGAGCAGAAGGTCGTTTTACGATGAAAAATCAGGTGACAGCTGAAACACGTCAGGACAAAATAGTTGTAAATGACCAAATGTGAGAAACATTTCTACAACAGATGAAGGTTTTCCAAACATCACAAGCAGACAGTCGACATTATGAGACAAGTTTGACAGCAAACCTCTAATTACAGACTTTTCCACAGAGTTTTATCACTGTAATGAAAAACAAGTCATGACGTCCCCTCATAAGAGAGAGAGCTCACATTAACTGTACAAAGTGCAGCTCGTTCATATCTTCTCCTGAACACTACGTTGACCTCTGACCTCTCTGTGTCTTGATTTATAACTAATGTCCATCTCACAGTGTTTCTCTTCTGTTTGACTGGAAAAGAAATGATTTTAAAACTATGAGAAGCTCAGGTTGTTGGAGAAGGACACCGCCGACATCATCACGTCACTGACATGTCAGGACGACACACTGTGTTTACACACACACACACATCACATCTCACACACACCCCCGACCAACAACAACACCATACTGAACAATGCGGTGAAACAACGTACAACAATCAGATCTTCATCTCACATTACTCAACAAGCATCCAGACTGTGAGAACAACATACAACCCAAACTCCTCAGCAGAAATCAGAAGCACGCTTGCTGCCATTTAACGGCAGCAGAGAATGACTCAGCAAAGTCGTATAGAATAAGAAAACAAGACAGCCATGAAGTGTGAACCGTCCTGTCTCTATCAACACACATCCAGCACCAACACTTTTTACACATCAGTCATTCGACCACAATAAATAATCCTCCTCCCTCTGTGTGATGAGCTTTACAACCACTCACCTCATGTGTTCAACATGCTGATTATTGTGTAGTGAAATCAGGTGTCATCAGTTTTCACCTCGCAGCCTGTTTCACTAATGATCTTAAAGCAAACTGCAGGAACACCGACACGTTCATGAAGCTTCACAGTATCAACATGCAGACAGACGGGAACACTTTAGAGCAGCTTTGGATGTGACAACAGGTTTGACTCTATGACAAGAGAACATCACACAGCGTAACAGCCTGTTAGCCTCCGTCTGTATCCTACACATGAAGAAAACCCCCCAAACACAGGTGTTACCATGACGACACAGCATAAAAACACACTCACATGTAAACTCTCACATCTGTTGTGTGTAAGAAATAATCATGTTTTACCTGCATTTCAGGATCCACAGAAGAAGAGTCAGGATGAAGAAGTTCAGGAGACATAAAACAGAAGAGGGAGAAAGAGACAAACACAATTAGAAGATAAACACACACATACACACACACACACACAGCACTCAGTGTGACTGTTATTTGAAGGTGTGTTTTGGCAGCTCATATTTTAACTTTCAGAGGTGTAACAGCATCAAGAGAAACTCTGAACTCATCATAAAATGAAGCAGCAGCATCACGTAGCGTGTAAGAGATGGGGAGTGATACAGTGCTCATCAAGGCTGAATATTTAGCAGCAGCATTTTTAAAAATGCTCCAGAGAGGTAATCTGATGGTTCAAGTATCAGCGTGGAAACAAGATACACAAGTGATCAGAGACAGGGACGTAGAGAGCAGATGAAGGTTCAACATGGAGACCTCTCACAGGGGAGAGTCATCTGTAAAATGAGCATTTAGACACAACATTAGATTTGTTTTAAACAAGCAGAGCTTCTGCTTCAGCTGCTGAAAACTTGTGTCTTTGCCTCATTAGCTGATGTCTCCTGTAGGAACAGAGGCCGACAGGATCTGGTCTCTGCCAGGCTCAGACTGCACCAGCTCTGCCTGGCATGGCGCTATGCAAGAGGCTGGCCTGAGGTCAGGTCTGAGATGAGGTGAGAAGGACTGGTCACATGAACAGATGCAGTCTGAATATATGGATGTTTAATGCTCAGTGGGACGCAGAGGAGAGACCAAAATAAAGGTTTTATAAAAAGGATTCAACATCCAGCAGCAGCAGAAAAACACATCAAAGCTCTGCAAAGCCAGAAAGTGGCGACAGCAGCAGAATGTGGTCCGAGTAAAACACGATCGAGTCCGAGTTATTTTCTGAGTAACAGCTGCATCATTACTGTTATAGACAGAGGAGACAGACAGAAGAAGAGAGGGCTCACAGGCTTCAGGCTGACAGGGAAACACAAGAAGAAGAAGAGTGATGAAGCAGCTCACTTCCTGTCACTGACACAGTTTCATTTGGAGGTTTGGTGAAGGTGAGAGGACTTATTATGGACTGATGGGAACATGACGACACTTGACAATCAGTTGTATCAGCAGCCAGCAGACAGACACTCATGAGAGCGTCTTTACACCTCACTGTGACAAAGAGACGCAGCTCAGTTCAGTGTGTGTACGACTCAGAAGTACAAACACTGCTGTGACTGAGTTTAAGAGCTAAAATACATATTTATAAATGAATCATGTCACTGATACAACTACAGACTGGGTCAATCATTCCTCATCTCCTGAGTGAGATCTTTTCACTCCAAATATTTCTGTTCATACCAGTTACAGAGCTTCAATAAATAAATAAATAAATAAAATAAAATGAAGTAAAACAAAACAACATAAAACAATAAAAAAAAATAAATAAATAAAACAAATGAAAAAATAAAACAAAACAAAAGAAATAATAAAACAAAAGAAAACAAAAAATAAGACAGAAAGTAAAATAAAATAAAATGAAGTAAGACAAAACAAA
>JAPZEB010061784.1:0-17650 GCA_029783705.1 Chaetodon striatus
CACGGAAAAACAAACAAACAAACAAACACCATGGCAACCGAGAAGTAGAAGACGCACTACATTTATCTCTGCATCTTCATTTGTCGTTAGCTTCCTCTTCGGGTCAACTGGGACTAGTTTAATGTGCACTATGTTATAAAGGACACAGCGCCACATATCGAGGCGGAGTCAGACGCACTTGGTCATAAATTAGATTTTTTCTCCTCTGCATGTATACTCAGACAAGACCAGAAGTCTGACTAAACTGATTAGCCGAGCTATGAGCTTAGCTCCACTACTGCGTGCAGCGATTTCGGGCACTTTTTCCACTCTGACTTTAATTTCTGACCACTTCTACAAAAACGTGAGGTGCATAAATCAACCCAATGCAAAGCAGTGAGCAAAACGCTTCACTCTCATTGAAAACAAATAAAGAAGCCGCCCAGGCTGCTGAAACACGCTCCGTCTGTTCAAGGCCTTCGTCTCGATTTTTCTAAACTTGTAAAAACTTTAAGATTTGTTTCCCCCACGTCATGACGTGCTGCTCCGAGTAATAACGAGCAGCCAGGCTAAACGGATCCTGACACATCTCTCCTCTTTAAAAATGTCATTAATAGATAAATCAGCAGCTCACACCCTCGGGGTCGGAAGCACAGAAGAGATCACAAGATAAATATGAGAAGAAAAACTTTTCTGCTCCTCAAAATGATGATCAGTTTTCAAATGAATTATCAGATAATTTCATCTCCAGGCCTCTAAAAATAAAACAAATAAAGAACATCTCTTCTCTCTTTAAAGGAGTAGCATTATATTTAATTTTAATTTCATAATATTGTGGCTCTCGTCGGGAAAAACTCTTCTCAGAAATTTCCAGTCATGACCAGAGCATAACGGATTGATATTATTGGCTGATATTGACCGCACACTACTTAGGCTAATGTTATGTTTGTTATGTTTGTTGTATTTTGTTATAGTTTTGGTGTTTTTAAAATGTTACATAAGCTGCATTTTTATATATTTAAGTCTTTCCTTATGACAGCCTCAGCGTGTTTTTGTTGTACCTGTGAACCAGTTAGAGGTGTGACCTCCTGGTGCGTCAGTTAGCAGCTCTGTTATGTAAAATATAATCCGTGTTGGTTCTTGTTGAGATGAGCTCAGTCTCACCTGTCTGTCTCTGATGTCAGCGCAGGGTTAAAGTCCTCTGATTGGCTGCAATCACAGCTGAGTTATTAACCTTTGGTCAGAGTCGTCAGACAGGTTGAACTCTCAACCACACCTGCTGCCGGTGTAACCAGGAAACACTTCATCTGATTAATACCAAAACCGTGAGACCTGGTTGGAGTTAAAGCTGCCACTCCTCTTTCTGCTGTGATTTTTATCTCATTTATGTCTGAAAAGACGCAGATTCGTTCCTGTGAGTGTGTCTCTAGATTTAAAAGTTTGTTCATAAACAACTTTTACTGCTGAGTCACTTTATGAGCTGCAGAGGAAGTTGGAGGGAAGAGTTGGAGATCAAAACTACTTTACGTCATCTTTTTATGAGCTCCTTCAGAGTTTGAATCTTTTTCTAAGCAGAATAAATTCACCCTTTGGTCCGGAGGGTAGGCTGATCCTTAAATAAATTGTATTATATTATATAAAGAGTCTAAATTAGAAAGCAAAGTGGTTTGATATTTATCCTCTGTGTGTGTGAGGCTTGTAAACCATATTAACAGAAACACAAAATAAGACAGTTGAAGAAAACTCTGCAGGTAGTCCTCCACCATCTCATCAGATCTTCTTTTTTAAACACAATATTTATTATCAGTTGCCTTATTTACACACAAGAATACAAAGAAAACAAATCTGTAAAATGAAATAATACTTCAGGACAACAAGAGAAGTTGCTTCTCAGACACAGAACAGAGGAAACAATCAATACAGTATCGTATTACAATATTTTTGTTTTGCTATATCGTATCGTCACAAATTATTAATATTTGTTGCTTTTTCAGGCCACTAAATACATTTTACTGCTGCTGCCGTAAAAAAAAAAGGCTGAACTAAGATGAACAGACTGAAAACTTTATCTTATCAGATAAAACAGATGTTGACGAAGTTTTACAGTTGAGAAAAGGTAATAAATTACTATATATTTTATCGCAATACTACTCAGCATTTCGCAACATATTTAAAATAGCAATAATATTGTATTGTGACTCAAGTATTGTAAGAATATCATATTGGGATTCCTCTGGTGATTCCCATCCATAATAATTTCCTGAATCGACTAACATTTACGTTTTTTATTTCCACCAAGTCGACACTTAATTCCCCAGACTCTCTTTGTTTGAACCGATCTGACGTCATCCAATCAAGTCGCAGGAGAGAAACATAAAGAACTAACGTTAAGTTACTGAGCGCCAGTTTGAGAAGAATGATACCAAAGATAATTTTGTATACGTACAAAAACTATGTGGTGTTCAACAAAATAAAAATTGCAGTATGAAGAACATGTGGATTGAAAACTACAGACGTGATAACATATTGTGGATCTGGTGTTTCCCACCCCTAATTATTATACGTTTCTAATTTGTACCAGAACTGTTTTTTAATTGAAGATAAAAATTTATATTTACTCTGCCAAACGCATTGTTAAATACTCGGCTGTACTTTGGGATGCAGAAAACAATCTGTCATTATTTGTTCCCCTTCCTCTGATTACAACCTGTATATGAAAAGTACGTCTTTATGTTTTCGGGTTGTCTGTCCATCCGTCTGTCGCATTCGTGTGAACGCAGTAGCTCAGGTAATTGTCCTCAAACGTTGCATTTATGTCCACTTGGACTCAAAGATGACCCGATTAGATGTTGGTGGTCAAAGGTCAAGGTCACTGTGACATCATCTGTCTCATTCTTATGAAGGAATCTATCTGAAGGACACCTTGGGGGATTTTTTTTTTTTTTTTTTCAAATTTGGCACAGGCATCCACTTGGATGCAAGAATGAGTGGATCAGATTTTAGTGGTCAAAGGTCAAGGTGACTATGACATCATCTGCCTCATTCTTGAAAAGGATCTTTCTCAGGGACACCTTGAGGATTAAAAAAAAATGACACAAACATCAACTTGGATTCGAGAATGAGTAGATTACATTTTGGTGGTTAAAGGTCAAGGTCACTGTGACATCATCTGTCTTATTCTTATGAGCAATCTATCTCAAAAACACCTTGAGGAGTTTTTTTTTTTTTTTCAAATTTGGCACAAACATCCACACTTGGATTAAAAAATGAGCGGATTACATTTTGAGGGTCAAAGGTCAAGGTCATTGTGATGTCATCTGTCTCATTCTTGTGAAGGCTGTATCTCAAGAACACTGTGAGGGATTTCTTTCTTTTTTTTTTCAAATTTGGCACAAACATCCATTTTGAGTCAAGCATGAACTGATTAGAATTTAGTGGTCAAAGTCATTGTGACCTCACAAAACATGGCCAAAACTCAAGAATTAATTGACTAATTTTGACCAAAAAAAATCACACAAATGTCAAATATAATGGATATAATGATGAAGTGATGACATTTTCTATCCTAAAGGTCAAAGGTCAGCTTCACTGTGACGTCATAATGATCTGCAAAAACAATTTTCTGACCGTTGTTGAACGTCATATTGTATCGATCTTCTGTGTGTGGAGCGTCCATGTTTAGAGCATTGTGGACCATCATGGACAGACGTGGATGTAACCTGTAACTTGACTGGTTGGTGTAGGCGTACAGCTGCAAGGCCGTTATTCTAGTTTTAACTTTTGTTTACTCTTGTTATTATTTGAGGTAGTTGAAAGACAAATCAGAGATTAAACCAACAATAAACTGTGTGGACAACATGAGGTAATTTGGTTTATGATAGATTTTACTGCATGTTTTCGGGACGAGCTCGCAGACAGATCTTGACCCTCTGTAACCTCTGTGAAACATCACCATTATACAGATATATTTTTATGTGCGTGTCTGTGGAGATGATACGGGATAAGACTCTGATGCCATCTGTTCGGAGGATTTTGTAGCTGGTAATTTGACTGAGATCAGATGTCTGCGGAGGAATGTCCCGGCTTGAAAAAACATAATTGAATCTGTTTTATTCTGTGAAGTGGAACATGATGTTAGAGATGCAGCCTCGGGCTGCAGCTGCCTGTTTGGACGCTTCAGATGGTTTGAAAGTATTTTAACTGATTCTGCTTCAGAACACACAGACAGAGGTTTGTTATTATTTCATGCTACTTTCTTCTTTTGTTGCAGCGCGTTTGTGCCACTGCCTCTCACAGCCTCTCATTAGCTTTGAATATGCACGTGATGCATTTGTTCACAGTGACCAGGACTGATTGAAAATAAAGGTTTATTTGACTTGAATAGAGAGCTGCAGGAATAAAGTTTCTCTGTAGGCGGATCCAGAAGTTCCCTCATCAGAAAGCCTGTGGGATTATCCTATTAGATTACTGCAGAAAATAAACTGTGGCCCACAATTGTTTATAATACTTGAATGTTTTGAACAACAAGATGATCACATATAATCATAATCACATATTAACACCACTTTTATGGTTTTTGAAGTGTAAATGCAAACGCCAGAAGTAAAAAGCTAACAACAAACCACCCCACAGTTGCATGACTTCAACATCACCACCACAACCAGGCTGTAGAGTCGTGTTCGGTGTGTTGATGTTCTGTAGCCTCATGTAGCCACTTACTAGCGATCGCCTTGTTTAAGACACGTAAGCTTCAAAATTCTCCAGTAAGGTATTTACTGACATATTCTAATGTTGTAGAACAAAATGTGAAAGTCTATGTGTTAACCACAGATCTTATTTCAGGCATCTAACCAAAAACCCATTAAAAAAAAAACACTGACTTCAAGACAAAATATCTGGGAGTGTAAACTGTCATTTCCTTGGAGATCAGACACAACCTGGCATCCCAAAAGTTGTCATTAATGCATCACTTTGCAGGTCAGACAGAAACTGAGCTGCTCAGCTGCTGTGTATTTCACTGTTTAAAAACTGATTATCAGTCAGTCCAGATGCTCATCAGCCACACTGCTGCTAATAACACACTGTCTGTGCTCAGCATGGCTTCCTTTCAGTGATAATAGAAATAATTACATGAATTTAAAAATCACTCTGACATGATCAGTGACTGCGGGAAAGGATGACTGATTGCCATTTCAGTGGGACTTAAAGTTGAGCTTGTCATTTAGAGGAACAGTGTTTAAGATTTAGGGGGATTTAGTGGCATACAGCAGTGAGGATTGCAGATTGCAACCAGCCTTCAGGGATTATTATTGGGAACCAAATTACCCACAGAGGTCCCTTCCTTTCCAGAACAAACAGACAAGGGGCCTCATTAAAAAAAAAAAAAAAAAAAAGGCTCGAAATGTGCGTTTGCCACTTTCTAAGCATAAATTGAGATTTATAACGAAAAACTTGACGAGGAAATGTGTGTACATTTAGGGGAACTCTGACCCATGCATACACACATTTTGGAGACAGGGGAAATTGACGATACAGATGGTGACATGGTGAACTGAAGCCAGATTGTGGAAGTTAGTTGTGAGAGGAATCATTATACTTATAATCATCTCTCACACATTAAAATCCAACTCATATCACACGTTTCTTATTGATCCAAAAACATTCAAATGCAGCAGTGTTATTAGAGTTTGTGCCAGTGAGCCAGAACTTTTCCATCAGCATCTTTCGATTGCAGATGACATGTCACCTTAAATCTCAAATCAAGTCCTGCTCAATATTTCCTTAGCACTGTCTCACCATCACATTTCCCCCCACTGGAGCACAGAGGCGAGGGTCGGGGCCGGACTGTAGACTGACATTATTCAACTTTGCACGTTGCTCTCCGCGGCTGACCACGAGTGACAGGTGACAGGAGTCAGGAAAGTCTAGCTTTTCTTTTAATGAAATTAATGTCACTGGTTGTCAAAATCCAAGATAACATCAGACAGCATTACACACAGTTTTCAATAATCTTGTCACTGTGCATATGTCACTGAGTACAGTTTTAGTTTTCACATAGTTTTTGTTTGTAATATGGCTGCAGAGAGCACAAGTGTGCTGGCAGGTGCACAGAGAGTGCACTGGAGACACTGTGGTACTCTGCCTCTCACCTTGCACATCTTCATCACCTGCACATATGGACTATGTAAATTAGAAAAGACACCCATCTTTAGATCTGACCTGGTAGTGTCCTGTTAGATGAACTCAGTGCATTAAAAGCAGCAGCAACATGTTCCCACTCACTGCCATGTTTTTAGTCTGTGACCACATTGCCCATCAAACAATAGGCTCTGTGCTTTCTAACCTCCAGCCCACCCAAAAGCACCTCAGTTTCTGTGTAGGAATATTCATTTTATTGGTTTTCCTTTCAGTCATTGAAATGATTTACCGCAAAAAAACTCAAATCATTTCTGTGCATCAACATTAATGAGCTGCTGTGCATTGACCATTTATGGTTGAATGTGGGTGTGTAGAGGGTGGGACATGAGGTTGGTCCATCTGTGGACAATTTCAAGTTGATGTGGGATTTATAAAAGAAAATTGTGTACTGGCAGGTGTACACATGGTTTTATAGATCACAATACTTTTTTCACATACGTACATTTTCTCATTTGTAGGTAAACAAACATCCACAGAGTTTTATAAATGTTTAATACTTTAAAAGAATAGATTCATGTTACAACTCAGTGTTTTAAAGGAGTCCCATGTGGTTATTTTGGGTCAGTGATGGAGTTTTAGTCGCCCCATAGGCCCGCCCAAGGGTAGGGTGGAACAGTCCCTGTCTAGAGCCAGTATTTGGTTTGTCCAGTCTCCATAAATGAGGACCCACTCCCTGTGTAGATATGAATGGCTCATTCTGAGACAATGAATACACAACAAATGTTGTTGTTTCAGGTGATTATACACTTAAGAAAATACACATTCCTGCATATAAACTGTATCTTCTTTAAATATGTTTGCTGCAGCAGGCTGCCATGTGATCAACCACCTGTTGTCTCTCAGTAAGTCATTGCTTGTTCAGTAGCCAACAGGCTAATGAGGTTAATGGTTTCTATACATGACTTCGCTCCAGTTAATCTCCTCTAAACAAAGGTGCAAATGTGCAAGCGTAGATGAAAGCTCCGTCCTCATCCCTGAATGAGCCCACACGTTTATGCACCTGAACACAAACAGCAGTCACACACCTTGGCCTGATTAAAGGAGGCTAAACAGCTCATTAAGAACCAAAACAGGAAACATCTGCTGCTTTCAGCTGAAGAGGCAGAAGATCAGCTGCAAGCCTTCCTCTGAACTTTGTCTCTAAATGAAATCTTTCTCACCTGGTGACAGTACCTTGATTACATCATTCAGAGATCATGCTTCTCTTTGGTGAATAAATGATTTACTTATGCTGTGTAGATCAAATATAAGCCATGGTAACATTTTGGTTATTAACAGTTAATGGAATAGTTGTGACATTTTGGGGAAACTGAGAGGATTTCTCACTCATTAAATGAAATTTTTAACTTGAAGCTACAAAAGTAATTTTTATTAATAGCTTTTACTTAATCAAAATGGCATTAGAAACCAATCTATGAACCATATTAAAGACATTAGTTATGTTTTAACTCCGGAAAAATCGAAGCATTGAAAGTAGTTTGATAAAGAAATCCTCACTTAAGGTCCACTCAGAAGTTTTTTCCCCGAACTCAGCCGTCTCCATGAAAACTGAGCACACTAATGGCTCAAAGCTCCATAAAAAAGTAAGAGGGCAAAGTATCCTAAAAAAATTCACATAAACAAACATTAACAGCAAAAGAAAGAAAAGAGATAATAGAAACACTGAATGAAAACAGGCTATCACATCTTCCTAAGTGTCGTTAAGACAGATAATTACATTATAGGCTGATGAGTCCGATATTAACTAAATGAAGCGATCCAGACTGGATTCAGTGTTTCGATGGCCTGAGGAGATAATTAAAGTTATTTGAAAGAATCCTTCTTTTCAAACACTGTTTCCAAAATATGTGAGTCCCTGCAGCTCCTGTCCTGTTTCCAGTGTCGGCTTCACTGATGACATCGTTCACATCCTCTTCAATCACAGGAGCAGTGCCAGAGCTCATCCTGGAGGATAAACAGCAGATCACACAGACAGAACTCTGACTTCTTTATCGTAACTGGGATTTAACCTCTCACCTCCCTGCTGCTGTGTTACCGACACAAGAGACAGAGCTGATGCCACTTAATCTGAGCTTGAGCTCTTTTCTTGAGCCATTTTTGAGCTGAGACGAATTTCAGCTTCGCCTGGTGTCATTTGCAGTGCAGCACACGAAGGGATGTGGGGACCAACCGTGGACTGATCAACTGCTCCTGACTAGTTTGTTGCTGCTGCTAACTTGTGGTTGTGAGTGTGTATATGTGTGTGTATGAGAGCGAGGGAATCACAGCTTGGACTGACCTGTTTTTGTAGAAATGGACTTTTAAGGTTTTTTGGGATGTCTGTCTCTACATTTTTGTAAACCGTACCTTTGCTAGCACACAAACGTCTACCTGCCTGCAGCTCCAGCGTTTTCAAATGAATCTTTATTGACAGTTCTCAATATCCAGAGCAGTTCGCAGGGGGCTGACATACTGTTACACGTACAGTGTGGGCACTCAGGTTGTGGCTCAGCGATCGGACCAAACAAATGCGTGAGCACATAAATCCTGAGCTTTGGCTTTAAGTGGCACATGATTTTTTTTTCTCGCAAAGTGTGAGTGGGACTAAAACAAAATTTCCAAAATGGACTCAATTTGAGCAATGTAAGCCCGGCTTTGCTCAGCAGAGACAAGTAAAGAGACACAGACGTTTAACCGAGTGAATTGGCTTGAATTATTTCATAAACATGGGAGGAGGTCAATGAGCAACTTGAGAGGAAATAACCCCAAAAAATTAGCAAAAAATTAAAATAAAAGAGTACAAAAAAAAAAAAAAAAAAATCCTGAAAATGAGTGGGGAAAAAAGTAATACAAACAAACAAGAAAAGATGTGATAAAAAGTGCTTAAATAATAATAATTATAATATGATGTGTAATTATATATAATAATAATAATTATCATCATCAGCATCATCATATAACTATGATAATTATAAATATAGTTTTCTGAACATTTTTCCCTGGCTTTTCTTTATCCTGGAAGATGAGCCCAGCCTTACTCCAAACCATTCTGTTTCTATCTCTGACTCCTTCAGGCTAAGTTTCTTCCTCCACCTCCTGGGAACTGGTGAGCACCACTCTGCAGCTTCTGTCAGAAATCCTGCAGGATACATTCTGAAAGCTGATAAAATACTTCTTCTCCAATAAACTGAAAGACAGACCAAATATGTAGACCCTAACAGCTCTAGGCCAGCTGGGACTGGTCCATTTCTCACTGGTTTGTACCTCTGATTCCTTCAGGCTGAGTTTCATCAGTGGAGAAGAGAAATCAAAATGATCCAAGGTCAGGGTACTCTCGGTCAATCAACCCCTGCTGCTGTAATGTGACTGTACTGATATTAAGTCATGATTTAAGGTCATTTGAAGAGAGTGGGTGTTTTAATCCAGAGTGCAGTGGTGCTCCCTGTCGGCTCAGCCTCACTGTGCTCCTCCTACACTACAACAGAGTTAAACAGCACTCAGCTCTGTGATCATTAGCGCTGTTTGATTACTGTTCCTTTATTTGAATTACTCTTCACAGCAGAGGAACACAGTGTTACTGAAAGTTTGTCTGTGGGTATTATTATGTTTCTTCACCCAATAATCAAATAATGTGAGACCAGACCTTTGACGTTCAAAGCTTTTCATTAAAACCAGACATTATTTTGGAGATTGAGTACTTTATAAAATCAGGGTCAAATATGAAAAACTAGTTTGTCTTGCAGTTTCTTTCTCTTCACTCTCAGACCTGTGATAGTTTTTCAAACATCTAAAATCACATGAAATCAATATGTAAGAGATTAAATCATGTGATGATTACCATGATGGCCTTGTTGTGATGCTTCCTGAGAATGATCGATGTTAAAGAACATTTTCTGCAAGTGTTTTTACAAATGTTCAGATCATTTGTAATCTGAACATTTGTAAAATGTGCCCAGTGTTGTACCAACATATTGCATTTATTTTGAAAGAGACTGAATATAAATGGTGCATTTCCTGTGACAACAGAGGTGTATTTTGAAATAAGACAATGCATGTAACAGGCTAAACATCAACAACCAACACAGGGTACCTTGCACCTTGTATCTGGACGTGAAAAGCCCATGACCAAACATCGATGTGTGACGAGGTTGGAGTGAGAATGTGTTGAGGCATTATGCATTAGACAGGAAGACAGTGAGGGTTCCAGAGGGACATTTCAAAATGTGCTGTAGGACAACAAGCTGCCCAAAGCTGTCTGACTCCATAAATGTACAGAAACAGCAATGACACTGAGAGAATTTGGAGGATGATGGAGGAGAAGACATTGCCTTTAGTTTTTTAGTTTTTAGAAGCAGATGTGAAATTTAGCCTTCAGCTTCCATGTCAAAGAATTCAGACGTGAGGTTGAGAATCCACAGACAGTACACTGTGTGTTTAAGGACAGGTGAGAAAAAGAGATGTTCATGAGGCACACCTGTACAGATACAGCAAGTCTTTATTGTGTATCTCTCAGTCTGACAAGCTGGAGGATCACCTGCACAGATGAAAACTATTAATTGCAATAACACTCAAAATACAAATGGATTTTGTGAATTTATGTTTATATTTTATTAAGAGGGCCCACAACATTTGATGTTTTCTGTTCTTACATAGTGTATGAAGCATGTACACCTTTATTATTTCATATATTTATCTCTATAGTTTATGGTGACATAGTGTTTAGCATTGTCACCTCACAGCAAGAGGGTTCCTGGTTTAAACCCCATGAGGGGGAGCCCTTCCGTGTGAAGCTTCCATGTTCTCCCCGTGTCAGCGTGGGTTTCCTCCAGGTGCTCCAGCTTCCTCCCACAGTGTGGATGGTGGTGTGAATGTGAGTGTGAATGGTTGTCTTTCTCTATGTGTCAGCCCTGTGATAGTCTGGTGACCTGTCCAGGGTGAACCCTGCCTCTGGCCCAAGGGGATAGGCTCCAGCCCCTGTAACCCCCAAGAGGATAACAGATTACAGAAAATAAATGAATGAATGACTCTTTATAGTTTAGACTCTGTTTGGCAGTGACTGGTGAATAAAGTTGGCAGCGTAGTTCAAGCTGCATCTCCTCTGTGCTTCGTCTGATGGTACATCGGTCAGTGTGTCACCCACTGACTCAGTTTCTGTTTACAGCAACAGTTTTTATTTATTAAACTCATCTTGTTCTGTAGAGGACCTTTTGTGAGTTAATTTAACAGGAGTTATCAGCAGAGTTAGACAGCATGATGTAAGTGTCCTTTACAAAACTGACAGAATGTGTCTGAGTATTTCTTTAATATTTTGACCAAAGTTGTCCCAGCAGCACCAACCGGGGATTTACAGATGCTCCGTCAGAGGTTGTGTAACATTTCATCAGACAGCTCATTTTTGAAATGATGTTCAGACTGTTTTCAAGTATGACTTTATATACAGATGCCCGCAACCCCAAAAGAAACAGAGAGATAGCAGAGGGAAAGTGACAAGTGTAGGGCTGTCCAAGATGAAAAACAAGTGACAATGGTGAATGATGCCCTGAAGAGAAAACTAAAAAGAATGAAATGTGCAGAGGAAAATAGAGAGCAAGAAGAGTGGACAGAAAAAAAACAAGACAGAGTGATGTAATATCCTCAACATGGAAAGTAGAGAAGTGGTGGTTCAAGAGTCTCTAAGGATGTTTTGATTCTTTACATAAAACTGGGTCAGTTGGAAGTGTAAACCCAAGACACTAACTTTCACCCACCCCCAGGGTCGAGTGTCTGAAACTCATGAGCTATATTTTCTGTGTTGTTTTTATCCACTGCCTCTCATTTATCTTCCAGCTCTACTCTCCTGTGTTTGGCTGTTGGCTCTATCTGTCTGTTCAGGGACCTGGGGGGGTTCAACACTCTCTGCAGGTGAGATAATGTCTCAGCTTCACCCACCTGTTCTGGATGTCCAACAGGGAGTCCATTCAACAACCCTGTGTGGTAACCTCTGCCTGAAGCTTGCTGAGCGTTTTACATGTTCAACTCCGATTAGGCAGACTGACAACTTTTACGTTACTTTTTCAGGCCATCTGATTATATGTATACATTATAAACAAACAGAAACTGTATCCTGCACAATTTATGCTGTAGCAGGTGAGTTTAGGACCCAAAAGCAGCACAGCAGACAGACTGAACAGTTTGTAATGAACTTTAATGCACCCGTTGAACCAGTATGGAAAGATCAGGCTGATAAAGCTGCTGAGTGAGTCGATGTTCAGGGTCAGAGCTTTCAGGGATTGTAAGGCAGTCCACAGCTCTCGGCATGGAAAGCCGGAGCCAAAAACAGGAGAAGAGCTGGCGTCTGCCGGACTCACACACACACACACAGCAGACAGTCAGATAGTGTGCAATGGTACTGTGGGGGGGCAGGCAGAGAGCAATGTCAGATGGGCACAAATTCCAAAACCCGGAGTTCTCACAGGGAAACAGTCTCACTGATGCAGAGCCTGCTGCTGACGCTGCAGAGCTTGTCAGCGGTGATGAGAAGTGAAATCCACAGCGCACTCATAAAGGCAAAATGTGCAGCCACATGGCGAAATAATCTACAGTGTATTAGACCACAAGTAACTGAAGCAGTAAACTCACTCTGGAGGGCTGGGTGACGGTCTCTCCAAACAGCCATGGAGAACAGGCAAACAGGAACCAGGAAGACAGAATGCAGACAAAGGACAGACAAGGACAGAAGGCAGAGTGGCTCACCGGGGAGCAGAAGATAAAGGAGAATCAGGCAGGCAGGGTTGGTAATGAGGAAGAAATCCAGAAACAAATGTTGGAAAGTCTTGTGTTGAAAGGCGACGAACAATCTGGCAAGGAGAGTCTGTGAAATGGAAGTCTTTATAGTGGCAGGGAGTGATGATCCACAGGTGAGAGGCGTTAGTTTGATGAGGTAGTTGTGGTGGACTGGCAGGAGCAGGAAATGTGTGGACAGCAATAGGCTGGCAGGTAGGTGTGATGACGAGGTGGGGTGAGTGGAAAATTACTGAATTAGCTGAAAAGACTGCATGTATGGCAGGTAAAAAGTGCCCACTGTGACACTATGCTATGTTTGTGGTTATATACTTTTGTTTTAATCTCTTCCTTTTTGGTAATAAACTAAAACACTTTGTGCTTTGTTAGAATCATTGTCACCAGGTGGTCACCTCCACCCTTCAGAGGACTTTTGCATTAAGACACAAAGTTGGTTGACTTCGGCATCTTTGAGACTGCGTCTGGACCGAGCAGTTTCATTTTAAAAACCCTGTTCTCGTGTTAAAAGAGCTGCATCCAGACCAGCATGTTCAGGTTTTGTAGAGAATCCACATCTTCAGTAAAACATTTGAACAGAAAATCAACAACAAATAACAAAACTGCAACAGAGACAACATTTGGTGAGGAGTGAGACAGACAGCTGGCTGACAAAATCATTCTTTCATGGCCATCTTTTGAAAAAAATAACATAACAGTTGAAAGTTTTTCTTAACTTTACTGTCAGATAACTGACTGTGACTGAACAGCTGCGGAAACTTTGCAGACAGACTGTTGTACCGTTCAGTCTCCCCCTGCTCTCTGTGATCTCTGTCTCTGTTTAAATAGCTCATCATGATCTGTAGATGCATGCTCACGGATCCAGAGAGCTGCTTGCTGCCTGAACTTAGTTACAACACCACATCAGGATCTTTCTGAATCAGAGAATGCCAGTGCTTCACACTTAACTGGTTGTTTGGTTAGTCATTTGATTTATTCGTAGGTATTCAGTGGACTTTTATGTGGTGTTTGGGTACAGTGTGTCTCTCAGAGTGTGTCTCTCTTTATTTGACAGTGGTTATACATAATCCTCTTGAGAGAAATGTTCGCTGCAAACTCAGAGTTGTCTCAGTCTTGCAGACGGAGTGTTAATGTCTATGTTCAGTGTAACCAGCTACACCAGTTTTTTTTACTTTTCTGTTCAAACAGCCCAGAAAACACAAGCATGCAGCATCTCAGAAATCTTTAGAAAAGTGAAGTTTATTTTCAGTTGGATTGCGCAACAGCACTTTCCGACCTGCACAGCTGACCTGCAGCATCATACAGTGCACGGCACAGTTGGGCATTTTTGTGTAGGAATATGGACATTATGTGGTTGAGGAAATGTAGCATGAAAGGAAAGGCAGTAAAGCAGTGAAAATATAGTGTCCACCTACACTGATATTGATTTCTTTTAGGTGCTGCTGCCCCCCCTCCACAGCAGTACATTGCTGAGCTTGTGGGGTGCTTGTCCCAACTATCCCTTTAAAGTGGACTTAACTGACAGTGAATGCCATTGTAATACTTGTCCAGTTGTTGTGTATAAATGCTGTATTCTGACTCAGGCTGTGCTCTGCTCCTTCCATAGAAATCCAGTGGAAGGGTGGGAGGTTAACGGGGTCTGTGCCCTACGGCCATGTCCTCAGACCCCCTGGATGTGAAGCCCTGGAATATGTCTTTTTTTCCTGGGGATTTTGTGCCTCTGCTCTCCAAATGTGTGTTGGTTACAACAATGCTTGCAATGCTTTGTGCGCTGGCCAATTACAGCACTGTCGGGCCAGACATGCCAAGCAAAGCTGTAGGATCCAGAATAATGCCTCTCCTCCACAGGTTTAGAAAAGCTTAATGTGACTGTAGCCAGTGTTTGGAGGTTCAGAAGTCTGTGTGGAGACGTAAATCATCTCCTGACACTAATTCATCACCTTGGCATGGTGTCTGTTTTTAAAGTCTCCATCAGGAATTATGAATTCAAGTGTCAAGATCTTTACTTTGATATGCACAACAGTTACAGAGAAGCTGTCATTGTTGCTGTGGCTCTGTCAAGATAGCGAGTAGCTTTGTTATTAGCAAATGTTGTGTCAGCAACTCAACTCTTTCTCCAACAACTTATGTGACTCTGTACTAACATGAGCTTTGTATCTGTAAACTTGAAGGTGAGGCACAAACAAACATCATGACCGTCTCCGACATTTATCCTCGTAGCATTTTTTTGGCAAATCACCATGAACATACTGTGGCAGCAGAGGTGAATAGATAAAGAATGAAGCCATCAAGTTGTCTTTTGTGTTATTTAATAAGTGAACAAACAGAATAATAAGAGTTATAACAGAGTCAATCTGCTTCAGCTGAAAGGTCAGGATGTGACACCTGGAGTGTCCTCTGTAGGTCTGACAAAGAATCACAGATTCAGTCACATAATATCATTCAAATTTAGACATTGCACAGCAAAAGACAGGCAAAGACAGTCCTCCAGTTAACTGATAACTGTCATGAGAACAGCTACAAAGCAAGCTTCCCCTGAAAACTCTCCAAGGGCACAGTTTACTTCAGGTGAAATGAAGCCACATTAGGAAGCAAAATACTACATCGGTATATGGTAGTGATTCATTTTGTTCCTACAGTTACAGGACAACTTCACCCTCATTTGCAAATTCACTTTGGAAACCATTTTTTATGTCTCCTGCCGCAGTAAACCACAGCGCTCTGAGAGGTGACTCGCTCGTGTCCTGGAGAAGATGAATAGGTGTAAACTTTGTTTAGCTGGGCTTCACAGTAAGAGACTATATATCAACTTCAGTTATCACATTCAGTTTCCTATACACGACCAACACTCTGATATTTGTAATTTGATTGTTTTCAGTTTTACCAGGGACTGGATGAAGGGTCATCAGTGTAATCTCTGACTGGTTAGAAGAAACTGGACGTGTCAGCTTGTCAGGGGGCTTGATGTGATGCATGTTGTAACCAGCTCATCCTTTTTCCCCTTTCAGGGCGGTGGCCTTATGGGTAGTGTATGAGGGTGTGATGTTTGTTTTGTGTATTTGGAGGGAGGCAGCTCTCTTGGGGTGTCGTTGTGAATACGGTGGGTGGCAAAAAATATGACAGACAGAAGAACTAAGTGTTTTGATGAGCTCAGGGCTTCTGTCCAACCTCATAAGAAGGCCATGTTTGTTTTCATGTGGTGAAGACTGCAATAAAGCCATTGTTGTGAACGGCACCCAGAAGCCTCCAAATCCTTCCTCCTGCAGAGTAGTCCGGACATCTAGCAGCTAGTTATCAGCTAATAACGAGTCAAGCTAAATTAATGTTAGGCCAGCGTGTTCCCAACTATGGAGCCTGTAAGCTATCACTGAGAGAGGTAACAATGTGGAGGCAGCGATTCTCTGCTAGAGAAGTTGGAAGATGACTTCTACAAACTCCAACGTTGTTTTATGTCCATGGTGTGTCTTTACATCGTCAGGTTCTTCTAGAGGTTAAATAGTTTAGATTGTCTCGCTGTTGCTGTGTTGGAGCTTTATTAGTGATGATGCTGTTACTTCTGTGAGTCCAAGGTTATCAACCTAATAAAAGAGGAACAACAAATACACCATTAATGCTCTGATTCCTGCCTTTTTAATTTCTGGACTCTTTGGTCTGTCTTGTTTGTTAGATAAACCCCTGAGACTCACTGTTCCCTGTGGAGTCCATCTTTGTCTTGGTCCATGCCTGTGTGCATGTTTTCATCCACATGATCTCCTGCTGTGTTCATGCCCAATTCCCTGTGGTATTGCGACATATAACGTCGACAAGTAACATGAGAATCTGCTCAGACTCCGCCGGTATGGTTCCCCTGACTCATTAATCTGGCCGAGGCAGAGAGGTGGATTGTGGGAAATGTCCCACAGGGATGGACAGCAGCTGAAAAGAAGATAAAAATAGCAGCAGAGAGGAGAGGCTGAAAAAAAAAAGCTGAAGCTGTGTCTGTTGTAGAAAGTGTTTCTTTGCTGCAGTTTTTCTTTACTTCTCTCAGTCAAAGTGACCTTGAACTGATACAACTCCAGATCACTTACTTACTCAAGCTGGAGAATCAACAGTCAGCTGTAAATGTCTAACAATGTGAATGAAGCTGAAGCCTCTGACAGTAATTTGTGGCGTGGCGCTGCTTGGCTGGCGGTGTATCTGCTGGATGAGGGCTGAGCAGATAGAAGATTGATGCTGATTGACGGTTTTCATTTGAGGAAAAAAATAAATCCATACAGCCTGGCTGCCTGTGGATCCTCTCTCTTCCTCTGTGGATACAACTGAAACAGTTGAATTCTTGTCCCCCGAATGATCTTTGCAGTCAACTCCAGCACATGAGGAATGACAACAACTACCTTTACAAATATGAGACAAAACACGGCAGGCATAGTCGGAGGGAGGGGTGCTGGATGGGTCAAACAAACGCCGATTTTCACACCGGAGGCTGGTGTTCGCGTCCTGTAAGATTACGAAGCCAAACCCTGTTCTTTATTCCTAAACCTTACTACGTGTTTTTGTTGCCTAAAGCCAACCAGGTGCATTAATTGTCAGAGGAAAAAAAAAAGTCAATTCATGTTGTTGTACTGACATAGTGCATTTAAACATTACATTTCCTATAAAAGCAGAAGTGTATTTTGAAAGAAGACAATGCATGTAACAGGCAGAACTTGACACGGTGTCCCAGAACATCAACAACCAA
>JAPZEB010061826.1:0-17631 GCA_029783705.1 Chaetodon striatus
TCTGTGTCACCGCTGATGAGGAAATACAGCGAGTGCTGGACGGAGCAGTGAGTGACAACAACCCCGCCCACATTTAAAAGGACTGTCTGAACAGACCGAGGGTCTAGGTACCATGTCTGAAGGGTTACTGTTGGTTACAAAGGTACTGTACTGAAAGTGTTTGGTGGAAACGGAGCTATAGAATTGTTCTGAGCTGCAGCAGGCAGCTGACCCACTGTACCCTCTCTGCTCAGCAGCAAACAGCAGACACAGTTAGAGACTAACTGGTGAACATAGTGAAGCATTTAGCAGCTAAAGAGCTTATCAGTGACTAAGCAAGGGCACCAAACCTCAGATGAAAAATGAGAATATGAGAGGCAATTTGAGACACCTGACAGCTTATCTCTCTCGTCCCACTGCCATCCGCCGTCGCTGCCGTTCAACCCCCCCATATTAATTGTTTCTGTCACTCAGTCAGATGACATTGCAGAAAAGTGACAGATGCCTGCATTTTTTTCGCCTCATAACATTGGCTGTTATTAGTGAGGATAAGGCAGCAGAGCCCAGAGTGAGCATGTAATCTTTCAATTTTGCCACGCTTCTTAACCTTCATCTGTTGTCACATACTTAGAGCAGATCAACTTGGAGGAAACAGGAGGAAAAAAAACTTCTCAAGATGGATCCCTCCTCTGTCAATAGAAAAGTGTCAGTGAGCCACTTAAACTGTGTTTGATTTAGACACCAGTAGCCTGCCCGGCTGACAGTCCACTCAACGGCTCAAATGTGAAAATATCAGCTCCCACCATCCCAATATTCATCACTTTTAGATTCATACCTGCACCAGCTGTATGCTACTCAGTCAAAATCCATTTCATATGCTGCTTCTTTTCAATAAAGAATAATTGACAAAATATTTATCAAGTGCATTTTCACCTCAGACATCAAGGTAAGCATTTATATAAAACTGAATTTTAATTCTAGATGACAGCAAACAACAACTCATGTAATAAATGAACCTTGATAATCACTAAGCAAACATCATTTTATTACAGAGCAGAGATCATTTTAATTAAGGATTTATTTTCTTAATGACTCAGTCATTATGAAACTTTTAATTAAATTGGAAACAGTGGCTCAGAGGTAAGTTGGTAATGGCTCACTTTGTAGGGACTTGACTTGAGAGGATGGCAGGTGGTTCAAGTCCAACACAAACCAAGTATATAAAGTGTGGACTGGTAGTTACCCAGAGGGGAAAACAAAGTGCTTATTGTTATTATTTAAAGCTAAAGTATGAATCGATGATTAGCACTTTGTGTGAGTTTCCTAACAGAAATGAAGGTTGAATGGTTTTCATCCCAGAGCTCAAAGACAGACTAACTGCCCCCTAAAAGTCAATGACTCCAGTTGCATTTTGTCCATTACACTACACTGTACTTTTTTCTTTAGCTGTGTCATTGTACACAGAACAACAGGCTGTAACTTTTACTAAGTGTTCACCACACTAACTATGATAAGAGGGGTAACGGAATGGACATTGCGACTCATCCAACATCAACTCATTGTTTGTCAGGCCAGCTGCACAAAACACCCTTAAGTTTTCTCTTTAAGGTTTCCTTAAAAAAATGTTCACTTAAGTATTTATGGTTTTCTCCTTGTCTTGGCCTCATACTTAAGAAATCACTAAACTGTTGCACAAAAGACCTTAGCAACCAAAGCCAGGTAAACAATAAAAAAAACAAAACCTTAAGGTAACTCTGACTCTCTTAACTGCAACATGACTGAGTTTATGGTGATAAATTAAAAAAAAAAACTAACACACCCCAAGAAGAGTGTTCTGTGACACGGAGAGCCTTATAGCTATGCTTTTGATTTCACACTATAGATCTGACTGAATTAGTTTTCGTTACAGTTTCCTCCTACAATCGATTTCTGTTTTCTGGTATATGAGAACAAATTTACTTTGTAGTGTGATTGCATTCCTCCAAAAGTTTAATCATTTCCTCCTTTGGCCAATATGGTTTTCTTGTCCTCTTTTTTTCTGCCTTTTTTTCACTATCTATCTATAAGCTGACTTTGTAAGACAAAAACAGGCATCACAAGCATGAGTCCAAGCAAACAAACAATCTGCATGGACACGTTTACCGCTGTAAAATCTGTAAAATCTCCTTCCATGCAGTGAGTTAACGTTTTTCTTTAACCAAGGAAAGATTTTAAGGGATTCCATGCAACTGCACAAGTCCCATAGTTAAGGAAAGGTTAAGCCTCAGGTGTCATACTAAGGAAAATTTTGGCATTTTATGTTCCTAAAAACTACGAGTACATAACACTCACATGTTCCTTATGTATCATCAATGTTTGTAAAGTCATGTAACATATAAGATGACTTAATCTGGAGGTAGAGAGGATGTTGGAAGGCATGACACCTTGGCAAGACAGCTGCCAAGTTGCAGACCACTGTTCAAGACCAACAAAAAACAAGAACAGGTGTGTTTGAGCCAGCCATGTCATGTATTTCCACGGGCTATTTAGGCTCCAAATGTGGGAGTCTGGTAGTGACCCATCAGTGTTTTTCCAGCAGGGATAGTGCCACAAAAAGTGGCTGTTTTTCACAGAGACATCACCGCTTTTCCTGCCAGGATCTAGGCCCAGATGCATAAAACTCTGTGTAGATTTATGACTAAAACTGTGTGCATGCACAAAGACAGGAACGTACATGCGCATTCTTTTGATCAGCTTTATAAAGCTGTCTGTACACCTGCTTTTGTTTTGTAAATCTCAACCATAGCAGTGCTGGAGGCACAGGCACAAGCCTCATTTCCCACACTCACAGTAAACCATGAATGGATGTAAAAACGCCCTTAAACATCCATTTGCATGTCAATACTTGTGCCTCGAGTGGGTTGTAAGCAAAGACGTTAAAACATGAGTCTGACAGGTAAAACATAAGACTCATTTAGGTTTATTTAGGAGTTTAGTGAGGTGCACTGAGCCGACACCACTGGGCGGAGGAGTGCATCATATATTTCTTTTATATGTAGATATGGTGTATAGAATTAAAGACATCAGAAGTCATGTTGTGAGTGTGTGAAAAAGAAAAATATCTATTGATAAGAAAAATCATGAACCAATGAACCACAAGCACATAACATCCTAATATATTGATATAACTTCATATTTTTATGGCATTTTAGCTTAAACTTTGGGATCTTGACCAGAACTTGAAGCAGCTCTGAGAGACTGCCTGTTGAGATTTTTAATACTTGAAAATATACAGTAGATTTAACAAAGACAGAAAAGCACAAAAGCAGAAAGAAAAACAAAAAATAGTCAGAAAGTCAAGACAAACATGGAGGAGGAAACTAAAGAGAGAGCAGGGCGGATTTATTTTGTTTGACTAAAGGGTCAATGGATCACTTCACTGAAGGATTGTTTGATTTCAGCAGAACTTGAGAGAAAAAGCTGATTCATAAGCTACAACCACCGAGATAAAATGTAGCTGAGCAAAGAGGACAACTCAGGATCATCGTCTGGATTAAGATCAGAGAGAAGAATTGTTCTGTGATGAGCCACTGCGCTTCAGTTGCATGCAACATCACTTTTCTGATTTCACCGTCTGATTTATGTGTGTCTCCTCTGATCACGACAAAATGACACCGCATGTCGGTGTGTGTGCATCATTAAGTCACATAGGTATTTTTTTGTATACAGCTGAATGTGTTAAAAAGCCTGCTGCAGTCACATGTAACTGATTAAAGATACTGCCAGTCAGGTCAGATAACAGACGTTAGCGGTGGCTAATATCAAGAATAAAGTCACAAATCCCTGCATGTATTCACCATCACGAACAACTACATCACTCAGGTTTCCACCTAGGCCCTCATTTATTGTCATTAGTTTGTAATTTAGACACTTTGGATTATTTTATGATCAAACAGCAAAGCCACTGTGATGGGTTTTATTGCCTGTGCAATTCTGATATAAGAAATAAACAAATGCCCAATTTTATATCTACGACGACTGAGTTTTATTTGCCCATCATCTTAATACCAGGCATCGTTCAGTGATCGCTTTGACATCTTTTTAATTCTTGTAAAAATTGAGCTTTTACGATAAAGTCTTTATTCATGCATTGGTCATTAAAAAATACTTTAAAGAGCAACTTGCAGTCTTGGAGATGATGTTCCGACAACACACTCTCACTCCGACCTCGTCACATATCGACATTTGGTCATGGCATTTCCACGTCCACATAAGACGTGAAAAGTACCCTGGGTGTTTCTTGTTGACGTTCTGGGACGCCGATCGATCCAGTCGTATGCTCAGTACTTCCAAACAAATGCATTTTTATTAAGACATTATGTTTTTAAACATGTCAGTACAACCAGTCTCATGCACAGCTGAGTACAGTGCCTGGGCATGCACGTGCAATTGAACTCTGCTCAAGTGGAGCTTATACGCAGATTTTAATAATAATAACAAGATGGCGCCTATTCATCGAGTTTTCTAGCCTTCTGTGATTTACTTCCGTGGTATGCAGCTCACTGAATATGCGCAGTAGTGTTTCTCCCTCTGTCCCTGCCCGCAAGTTCCTGCTCGGCTCATAGACTTTACACTTTGAAGACATCACAGATTTTTAAATCACTTTTCTCAGCTTGGGGAAAGTTTTACAAACGTAAAACCACCATGGCTCAAATATTCAGACTAGAGAGATTTATAGTTGATTTTGACCCAGTTTTACAGACATCTTTTACAACGGTGGTCATGGGGAAAATGCTTTTTGGGCTAAAGGAGAGTTTTTTGCTGCAATACCGTGAGTGACCACTAGGAAAAATTCTCTGTTCACCATGGAGGTATGCAAGAAAAAAAGTTTTCCTCATGAAATAAGGGTAACATGAGGTGAGTAACTGATGTAGAGATTATTATTTTGCAGGTGAAGTGTTCCTTTAATATGGCACAGATTACATGGTTAAATGATAGATCTGATAATGCATATCTAGGGAAAATTTTTTTAGTTTTACTCCTTTTGTTCAAGTGGGTGACTCCCTTGTTCATCTCATGTGGACTTCCGACAGTGCTTATGCTAAATTAACACACAGTATCTAGCATTCTTTGCCCCTGGCTTTGACTCAGACACAGAATATAACCCAGACCTGACAGCTGCAGGCGAGTGCCAAAACGTGATCATCCGCCAAAAACTGATTGCTGTCCGCTGGAGCACGCTCAGCCTTTTAAAGCTGTATCGCCCAGTTTCTAAACCTCTACAGCTGCTTTTAGCTGGCTTAAACAGTCTAGTCATAATATGCAAATACACATTACTCTATGTCCGTTGATATGTTCCGATAAATTCACCTCTCCATACAGGCTGCCACCCACCCCTTAAGTACAACAAATCTACCTCTTCATGCATGCAGTAAATACACAACTAGGTAATTTACTCAATAGTGGAGAGATGCAGCTGAGGGCTGGTGCAGATGAGAAAGAGCTGGTATTATGTCATGTCAGTCATGTGGCCCCACTTTGGCTTCAGTCAGCACGATACAGGACAAAACACAGCTACATGGAAACACTGTCAGAACACAGCAGACTAATGCAGCTTCTACAGATATTCAGAAGTTACCATAAATGGGTCTGTTATTGATAATTGGTCGCGTATTCTTATTTCTTTCTTTGTGTGAACAGAATGGAGTTGTGGAGTGGTTGCAACAGAAATGTACCTGTCTCACGAAATAACAGATTATGGTCACTTTCTATTTTCTTGACTTCACAAGCTTAAAACAGAGGGAAAGGCGAGCACAAAGAACAGTTGATATCAGCACTGCAACTGCTTTCAAATTGCCAAAACAACAAGAAGCATTAAGCAATCAGGCCTGACAGTCCAATAATGGGAGCCCAGCTTCTGACTGTGAGGTTTTATGTGCTGCGTCAGTAATCCTCCACAACACAACCAACAGATGTAGGTTACATAAATGAACACACACACGTGGCTTCACAATGTCGTTGTTAATCACTGCTTTGGTTTTGGGCTTATATGAATGTCACAGGGAGGAAATTTTCCCACCAGTTAATAAACTCGTGACAACACCCGTGCTACTGATTACACCAGACATTTTACAAGTAAAGATATTTGTCAGTGACGCTAATATATGTGAAGTGGAGACATCACTGCTTTTTCTGCTGGGATTTTGGCCCCCTTAACTGGGTATTTGAAGCCAAAACAAAAATCTTTTTCAAACCATAACCATGTGTTTTTTGGGCCTTAACCTAACTACACATTAAAGGAATTTCCGTTTCTTCTTGGAGAAATTTCCTTTTTTCTATGTGTATCCCTTTGTCTATCCCTTTAATCACAGCGTTGTTAAAGTTAAACATGTAACCTGCAAACCACAGATGTAAAGTATCTGTGGTTTGCAGGAACATACTATGCTAACATACTCATTTTGACAATCCAGGACATTTGTGTAGACTTTACATTAAAATTTTGGGTCATGAAAGGATTGGGGTTTACGGTGATGGAGCTACCACTTTCAGCAGCATCTTTTGTATTGGTAACGTTCTTTGTGTTTTACAAATTGATTATTTGATGATCGTGGATGCTGATACGCCAAAACAGAAACTAGATGGTTTTTATTTCTGTTTTAGAAAAAGCAAAACAACAGTGCGGGTGGTGGGTAAGAAATGTGATCGGTTTGTTCCAGAACACCATGTAACACCAACTACTGCAGCAAGCCTAGGGCTCACTGAAAAGTACAGATACAGGAGGATGAAATCTGTGTGCAGTAATAGCAGGTCTGGATTTATTGCCACCACATGTCTGTATTCCACCAGAGGGGTTTCCTCATTATAACTGCGATGCTTGGAGCAGATGCAGCTGTCTTAAACAGCACTACGCTAATAGTACCTGTCTTGCTTAATCTTTACACTGTGCTGTTTCAGAGCGTCTACAATCACTGAAGGATATGAGCGCATGTTACTACAGCTCAAGTGTAGAAAGAACTGTCACACTTATTTTGGCAGAACATTTTCAAACATCTATGCTCAGTATTTTCTTCTCTAGCAGGTGGATCTTTGAGAGGTTCTTTGTCTTACAAACTCTTCCACAACTCCTGCAGTATGATCCAAGTTTCAAGTATCCAGTCGTATACTCAGTGTTTAATAAATGCATGCATTTTAGAGAAAATCTTACTATTTAAAACACCTGTGGATAAACAGTGTCACACACAGATGAGTAACGCCATTTGTGGGCTATCATATGAACTGTTGTGTCTGCATTTTTGCAGGATATCATATGAGCCATTCTATGAGTATATCTTATTTTGTGATCAATCCACTGCCTCAACCTGCCTCCTTACAAGACTGTTTGGGAGCGCCTCCTTGTTTATTCCATCAGCATATTGGTCATGTGATCGCCGCCTTCCACAACACGTGGGATGTGCACAAACTACTGGCTCATGATTACATGGGATATGTAGTAGCATTAATGTACTTTTCATAGTAAAACCTACAATGGTTTGTGAGAACAGCCTGGACTTGGAAAGTATAACGGGGTTAGTAACTGATACACTATTGGTCATTTAGTGGGTGAAGTATTCCTTTAAGTGGAAACATATTTTTGCAAAAGTTTGAAAGGGCAGTTCCTATCATGATTATAAATGTTTTTTACACATGCAAACGAAGTTAAATGTTCACTAGGCTTGGGCGGTATCACTGTATTACAGTATATTACAGTATTAATTAAGTAATCTTGACAGTATAATTTTCTATACTGTCAAAAATTCAGATGCTCCTCTTTCTATTAAACTCATTGTACGAAGTGCACGTGCCACTGAAGGTCAGTCTCTGGTCTCGACTGATGGAACAGGCAGCTGAGTTAAAAGACATCGTGACACCAAGAAGTGGAGGAATAGTGCCCGGGCCACACAGGCTTCATAGGCAGTGGGTGTGTGTCAAGGAACCTCTTGTTTGTTTGTTTTTTAACAAGCAACGACCGAGAGAGACTGTAGAGGAAAAAAATCATGTTTTCTGCATCAAACTCAGTGAATCAGAGTGATGATTGTTTGAGCAGTGGACTACCTAACTGGATGAGTGACCACTGAGGAGTAACCAAGACGCACACTCATAGCGTCATATACCCTTTACCCTTGTGAAAATTCAGGCAGGTTTGAAAGTATGAAAAATCTGATTCTACCCAAGCCTAACATTCACTTTATCACCTCAAACTTGGTAATTGTCATATTACAGACAAGAGTAAGATAGATCAAACGCACATGTATGCACTTGTCACAACTCTATCTTTCAAATATAAAACACAGACACTGACAGTCTCTGCAGACATCTCTAATAATAGGCTCCACATACATGTAGGAGCAGCAGCATCACTGCTGATGAAAGTCCTCTTCCTGTGAGAAGCCTTTGAATAACTGATCAAAGCTGGGAAACAGTGGACTGATACTCCTCTGAAATGACACAGCAGACTCCAGCACACACTCACAGAGCAGCAGAAAGGATATCACCTCTAATACCTCCACAGCCTCTGAATAGCCGCTGTCATTTACAGACATAATGCCAGCACACGGAGATATAAATGTTGGAGTGAGCTAGAGCACAGACGTTTGGTTCTGTGCGTGTCTCAGTCCTGCACACAGCACCTGTCATACAGTCCGTGGGGCTGACTGACTGCTCTCTGCATCAGCAGCACGGCCGACAAGACTCCACTAGACTTCGATGAGTTTTAATTATTCACAAGTACGCTTCATCGAACAGAACTGGGGCAGGTAGAAGAGCTATGGGGAGGTATATTACAACTCTCCACCCCCACCATCGCCTTCTCTCATCCTTTCCCGAGCCATCTGCCAAGCGGCTGGCAGAGGTAGTCATAAATAGGTGTTACACGTTCATGCATATGTCGACAAAAATGCTCCCCTGATTTAAAGAGATTTGAAAAGTGTGACGGAGGTGTGGCAGCATCACATGAAAAGATGATGGAGAAAGCTGAGCTGGGTGATCACACTCATTGTCATGCATACAACATGAGACAACACATACAGTATGGATAATGCAGAAATATTCATGCTGTCACATACAGGGGTGCCAACAAATCTTAATATCTCTTTTTTGCACCATGGAAAGTTTCTTTTTTGTTTTTGACAAGAGGTGATATGACAAGATGTCGTAAGTCGTACATAAGAAGCAGCGTGTGGAAAATGTGGCAGAACAAGGTTAGTGCTCAAGAGATTCACAACGGGGGGAAAATAAGTATTAAAATATGGACATAACTGGGGTTGCGAGGAAAACCTTTGATGGGAATTAAAGGAAATACAATGGAAATATGGGGGTTATCCGCTCAGGCTCTATTTACCATGTCATTAGCTAACAGACACTAACAGTTTGCTCTATCATAAGCAGACATAATCCATTAATTTGCCAAATAAATTAATTAATTCGTCAAATACACACAATGTGAAAGGTGGTATGTGGTGAGGAGGGAAAGGTAGTCTAAAAATTCGAGCTGACATTGTGGGCTGTGTGCAAATTCAGGATTTTAAGTACACAACCAATTCATTAAAATCATATTTAACAACCAAGAATGAATGGAAATACAGTGATTAGCTCGATCAGGCTCCATCCGCCACAACAGTAATAGCAAGCTAACAAAAATTAGCTTAGGGCGTTAACAAGTTATTAATTGTTTGCTCTGCTATCTGCTGGTTTACTGAAATACCAAAAAAAAGTATCAAATATTTTAACTTGAGCGATGCAATCCAACCTTTCATGAAATCATTGTTGTTTGTCTCTCACAGTGCTGAACAGCTGTGCTGGTGGTGTGGGCTGAACATGTGATGGGAAAATGCACTGTGGATGCAGCGGGCTGTAATTTTACTGAATTGCTATTTAATGGGATGCTGGTAAATAATCTGTACATGTGATGGAAGAGTGTGCTGCTGAATGCAGAACTCCTAAGCTTATCTATCCTTGGAAATTTTCAGGAAATGTACCACTAATTTTCCGACCCTTTGCAACCCACAATCACCAATTCACCACATAATCAAAAATACGTATTTTTCCTTTCACCTGTCGTGCTATTTTTCAACTTAGATTGTTTTGGTGCAAGTTGCCGAGTGTTGGAGATATCAGCTGTAGAGATGTCTGCTTTCTCCCCAACATAATAGAACTAGATGGCACCCAGCTTATGGTGCTCAAAGCACCAAAAAAATACATTTGAAAATGTAGAGAAGGAAGCAGGCATTTACTGCTAGCTCACCTAGCACCACTGAGCTAGCTTACTGTATGTTACAGCTCAGCTGAGGACTCCATTAAGATTTAAATGTGTCACTGTCACGAGTACGAGCCTCTCCTTCTGTAGGGTGATACAGGTGGTGGGTGAAGTTCCGTAGACAGAAAACAGCTCCTACATGAGACTGCTCACAACAAGGTTTTTGGATTATCTTGAGCAACTGGGTCATGATTTCTGGAAAGAGACATTGCTGTTGTGGCACTTTGAGCACCACAAGCTGAGTGCCATCTAGTTCCATTATATTGGAGAGAAGGCGGACATCTCTACAGCTGATATCTCCAACACTCAGCAACTCACACCAAAACAATCTAGACTGATAAACAGCACCACAGGTAAGAGGAAATATATGTATTCTTTATTTGAGGGTGAACTGTCCCTTAAAACGTCCACCTACATACTGTATTTCTCTCTATTTCCAAAAATGGCCAAATGAAAGACACTTGGGTGACTTGTAAATGATTTCAGAATATCTGGATAAACATGATGTTAGAACTTTAAGTGAGCTGTGTCCAATATGACATGGGAGTCAGACTTGTCAAGTATGTAGCCCCTCGTGTACACACTCAAAAATATAGTGGCAGGTGTAATTGATGAAAAGACTCCACAGTGACTTTCAGACTGAAAGATCCTCCACAACAACACGAAGACAAAGGGTCCCTGTCAAACAGAAACAACAGCACATTCACTCAGATTTGAGTTACTAAGACGGATGAACCTTGAGACAGATGCAGACTGGCACAGCAGCCACATACAGTCTGCTAAGCTGTCTGTAAATCTCAGGTGGATCCTTCCCTCTACCACCACTGAGGGGCACTGTGGCTCTGTTCCCCTTCCACCCTCCCTCCAGCACACACTCACCAGCTCCGAGCTGCTGCCGGAGGATGGCTGCATTCCCTGGCAGCGGTGAAGCTGACGACTTGGCCACCGAGGTGGTGGTGGATGAGATGGACGGGAGGAGGCCGGGCTGGGCCTGCTGAGGCACCCGGTGCTTCCCCTGCCCTAACCTCGGACCTCCTGCCAACCCCTGGCCGGGCTCTGAGGTGGCCCTCCCTGCTCCGCCCCCTCCCAGAGCCGTATTGGTATTCCTCAGCGGCCAGCGGTTCTGGATGTGTGAAACTGCCTCCTCGGCCACCATGCCATCACCCAGCGTGACGTGCAGCGTGGCGTGAACCGTAAATTCCTGAGTCTCGTCCGCCCACAGGTCAGACACACGGCACTCGTACACCCCCTCGTCTTCTTTCTTCACCTTGGACAGGCTGAGGCGGTGGGAGATGGCGTTGCCCTGAACACGCACAGTCTGGAAACGAGGCAGAGAAAGAAGGAGACACTGAAACGTGGCAAACGGCAACGCTTGAAAAACTACCAGTTTAAGCACACATTAATCATCAGCTTAATAAGAGTAGCTCCATGTTTTATGGGTAGAGGTGGAGGCACAGGCATCAACAAAAGCGCCAACTCATGATCCTGTAATAGCTGCTCAGCAGACCTAGACATTAGTTCTTAAAGAGCTTTAATTATCCCTAATAAGGTACACTTAAATGGCAGAAAAAGCAAAAAATAACACACACATATCACCAAAACTTATGCTGCCACAGTGTGTTTAACACTGACACCATTTTAGAGGTCTGAGAACATGAGATTAAAACATGTCTGAAGAAACTGGGGCAGCAGGAGTCTTAAGTGAATAGTAGTCACAGACTAATCCATCAGTTGATCTGAGTGACAAATGTGTATAAATATGTAGAAAAATAAAGTTTTGAGATGCCAAGATCGAATGCTAATAAACCAGAAACAATTAGAAGCTTATTTCACGTAAAAAGAGCACAGAAAAGACTCAACCACGTAAAAACTTTTTGGTTCACCCAAACACCCAGTTAGTGAAGCTGTTGACAGAGAGTGATGCTGTGTCTCAAATCTGATACTGCTATACTTAGACTTGCTATTTTGAGTCAAGCTGCAGCCTCCTGGGCTGTAAGATGACGCCAACACAGATTGCCAAAAACTGCAGTTCCTCTAATGGCCACTTGAGGCTGGCTCAAAGAACAAGTCAATCCCCATAGACCCCTATAAACATGTTCAAAGCCTGGTGAAAAATGTTTTTGGTTTTTAAAGTGAAATTCCCCATTCATGACTCAGCCATTTAAATTTAATTAAGGCTTAAAGTTACACATCATTAAGGGTGGGCTGCTTTACATGACAGGCTGTCTGCCGATAGTGGCCTCAGCTTCTCAGTCAGATCCACCCCACAGTGCCAACGTCTCCAAAAAATCAAGCTGGCAACAGCCAAAATGCCGAACTTGAGGCTTCAAAACAGGATTCCACAAACCAATGGGGAAGGTTACATTTTTTACAGTATATGTGTCAGAAGTACAGCCACATGCAGCGCACTGAGTGCCCAGATGGTGCACTTATAACTAGGAACGCATGATATTGGATTTTCCGCTAATATGACGAAGTAACAATTCATTTGACTGATAACTGATATCGACTTTTTTTCCCTACTTAATTACAGCGATCACCAAGTCTCTTCTGTAGTGGAATTAACATCATATTATGCATGCATAATCTTACTGTGATGGCCCACCAGCAGGTGGAGACATGAAACAGAATGCTTTGTTTGTTTACTGGCTTACTTCTGTAATAATTTGGTACCGCAAACAATACACAAATGCTAACCTAAGCTTGCTAGCCAGCTAGCAATCTAGCCATAAAAATATCGCCATATTATTTCTAAGTCATATCACCCAGCCCTACACTGTACTGTTGTCACATAGGCGTAATTAGTTTGTTTACTGGCTTAATTCTGTAGTAATTTAGAAATGCAAACAATGACGTGAATGCTGACATAAGCTTGCTAGCTAGCGATCTAGCCTTATTGAAGAGCATACATTTTGGCGAGTGGCAATTGTTGGTCAAATGTTGGTGATAATGCTCCGCCTGGTTGCAACTGGCTGAGAGGAAGAAAAGCTGCCAGATGTTGCGATCTTTATTCGGCGAAGCGCACAATGGCTGTTGATTGATTTGAGACAACACTACCCTGTCAAAATTCATGCACTATGCAAGAAAGTACATGGTGTACTACATATACTAATGGAGGTATCTGATTTGAGAGACAGCTTGAGTGTCAGGTGTACCAGCCATCTGCATTAATGAAGTCACGGCATCAAGGATAGACACAGAATGGGTTTCAGCCTTAAGCGAGGAGCGTGTCTGTTAGAGGCAGAAATGTCACATTCTACCTTTTCATCATAATGCACTCCACCGTGTCAGGTTGGTCTTTGCTTTCTCCTAAGACATGCTAAGTGATGCTCTGTCAAATTAATACGAACACCATATATCAAGTGAAACTCCTCTGAGTAGTATTTAAAAATAAAAGTCTGCTAATCAACACTCTTGAGTCAGGAAGGTGGACACTTACGCTTATTTTTGTGGCTTCCCTTGGAACGACCTGAAAAAGGAAAGCACCATGAGTCACATCATGTCAACAACATGATTACCACTGAATAGAACATCAGCTGTTATATGAGGAACATTACGGGCAACAATAACACAAGGTTGTTATTTCACTTGGTGAGCAGAGCAAACGGCATGAGCAGAGCTGTTGCATACATTTCTCAAAGACGCCATTGATAACCCCTCTCTTTCTCTCCCTCGTCTTCTCCCTCTGCACTTTTTACCCCCGCTGCATGTTTTAATGTGCTTAAACTGCAGAGGAAATGCCGCAGATGTGATTGTCCCTGACTCCTCAGACAACTGAAAGAGACTGATTTGTCATGCTGAAGGGAAAAGTAATTCCCACCGCGTCCTGCCACAATATCCTATCATGGCGGTTTTATGCAGCGGACCTGAGAGGAATGTAATGGTGTTGATAACCAACAAGTGCCCTTTCAGCAGGCAGAGTGACATCGCCCCTCGTCCTGAGTAATGCACGGGATTAATGGCTGACAAAAGCAGGAGATTCAAACACTGGTGATTGTTACTTTAAAAACGCAGACAGATATTAGAGATCAAAGAAACTGTCTGCATCAGGCTCATGTCAAGAATTCACAGATATCTGCAGCCTGTGGATTTACAAACATAGGCCGGTGTGGATGCATATACACAGAGATGTTGATCTCTGGCAGACTTACATGGTTAAACTGCAACTGACATATTATACATTTTTAGCTTCTGTGCTTCAGATGCTCAGGTGTGCAGATGTCCAAAGACTATGTGCAGGTCAAGGAGGGCAGATGTAGAAATACAGACTGTCACTACACACGTTTGGACCTGAGTTATGTGTAATTAACTAATGGTCTCTGTGTCGTCGTCAGTGTTGCAGCTACCTTGGCTCTGCTGGCCGGGGCACTGATCTGCAGCTCGTGAGGCAGTTCTTTAGGCACGTCCTCCTTCAGGTACCACCACTGGATCTCCAGAGACATGGGCGCTGAGCTGACAGCCTTGAAGGCGCAGGGCATCTCCACATCCTCTCCCTCCCCCACACTCACATCTTTAGGGACTTCAGTGAATGCAGCTTTGGTATATGAAGAGGAGAGAGAGGCAAGACACCAGAAGCACAGATTAATGAGCGAGTAGGTGTGCGTAAAACACCTTGCATAAGCCGAACAACATCCAGCCAGAGTTTGGCCTGTTGTTTGGCCATCCATTCTCCTGCCATCATGCAGACTCTCTGTGTTTAAGCTCTCCTCCTATAGTCCCCATTAACTGTGATTTATAGACTGAAATGGTTTTACTAGAGCACCTGTGACCTACAATCTGCCTCAGGCTTTATTTGATCAAATAATGGAGAGCAATTCTCCATCCATTTCATGCTGCTGTGATGTGGGAGCAGCCGGATCATTCTGTTATTCATGTTTTATTACAATTCTTCAGCTATTTCATTTTAGTTTTTTATTTTTTTTTTACAGAAGTAACTGTCCAGGCTTTGTTTAATCCTGCACACAGCTGGGATTTATTTTGAACCATTGCTTTTTTAAAAGCCACAGCGTTAAAACATGTTTCTCACTCCCCATTTGCCTCCTCTCTGGGGTCTCACTTACCATTTGCACAAATCATAAAGGGCGAATTGAGAATGAAGTAATAAAGGAGGCTGTATAGTCCCGTGTTTTCCATGTCACAGTAAGGCTCGTCACACTCAGCACGGACATTAGACGGTCATTTGACCTGGATGTGTTGCGTCCTGTTACTCAAATAACTCCAAATATGGGCATAGAAGCAGAATCCAGAGGCAGCCGCAGCATCAGCCAGGCAACATGTACAATCCGGAGGTGAGCTGGAGCATCATTAAAACCACATCTCAGCGCAGGAGCAAGAAGAGCTGGAGTAATTCTGCAGCAAATAAGTCAAAGAAGTAATTTTAATTCCCTCAGTGACCGCGGAGGCTCCTTTATTCCCCACTGAGCGTCGTCTGGAAGTAGGAACCGAACTTCCCGGTTAGTGGCAGAAACCTGCTCTTCATCATCACCCCGCTTCCCTGGCGTAGGAAAGCTCTCCCGGGCTCCGCTCCAACACCCATCACATAACCGATCCTGTGTGTGTGAGACAGCGCTGCAACAGCAACAGCCGGAGAGGAGACGCGGAGGACAACTTCTCCCTGATGCTGACAAACACGGCTGATGTGTGGGGAGAGCCGTGCGTCTGTCCTCTCCTCTGTGTTGGTGGATCCCCCTCTCTCGTCTGCCAGCTGTCACCGACCTGGAGCCTTTGCGCGGATTGGTGTGCGTCGCGAGCGCATCGCGAGGAGGCGAGAGGTCTCTGGGCGCCCTCCCCCCTCTGCGCTCCCTCCCTCTCTCTCCAGTGTGCCAGTGTCATGTCTTCTTCTCACTGCTGCTGGCTTCCACATAATAAAGTGCTTTTTTTTCCTTTTTTTGAAACCACACACACACACATACACACACACACACACACACACACACAGTAAGTGACTTACTATATCTATCAGAGCTGCCGTTTTACATTAAGGGCATCAAGATAATCTATACTGCCTCCGACAGACAGTTCCGGAGGCTTATTCACATAAAATCCTCCATTTGTATCAAATCCTGCTCTGTGAGAACCACTCAGGCTGCTGGTGCAGAGAGGAGAAATGCACAGGCTCCTATGATGCGTTTCCACAGACATTGTTGTAACTGACCATTTGAGCATCTCCAACACCTGCACTGGGACTGAATGTCAGTGGCATCATGTGCGGCATTCAAACAGTAAGTAACTGTCCGGTAATGGTCTATTGGCCTCCTCTGTGAAACTCACTGGGGTCATTTTTACAACCTAGTTAGCAGAAAAAATGTTGAACACCTCTGCAAACGTTGGATATGTTACATTTGCATGTTATTATGTAGCAAATACATCGAAGATATACATTTGGTTAGGTTTAGGCACAAAGATCCACTTGGTAATAGTTAGGAAAAGATCATGTTTTGGCTTAAAATACCTGGTTTTGGGGGAACAATCCTTTAAGGAAAAGCAGTGATGTCTCTGTGAAAAACGTTGATTTTCATGATATTCCCGCTGGAAAAATACAGATGGGTCCCCACATAACACCCATATTTGGCACCTAAAAAGCAGCGGGGAAAAAAATTGCATGTCACTAGAAAACATCCATGTGTGGCGACTAAAAAGCTGTGGAAAAAACAGATGGGTTGCTATAAAATACCCACATTTGGTGCCTAAAAGGCCACTGAAAAACACACTGATGGGTCACCACAAGACACCTGGGTTTGGCACTCAAAAAGCAGCAGAAATGACAGACGGGTTGCTACAAAAAACACCCACATTTGGTGACGAAAAAAGTCACTGAAAAAATACAGGTAGCTACAAAACACCCATGTTTGGTGCCTGAAAAGCTGCTAGAAAAACACGGACAAGTCGCTACAAAACCCTTATGTTTGGAGCCTTAAATGCTGCCAGACAAATACTGACAGATCACTACAAAACACCCACAATTAGAGCACAAAAAGCTGCTGGAAAAACACCCATAGGTCGCTAAGAAACACCCACATTTGGAGCCAAAAAAGCCTGGAAAAACACAGATGTGTCAGTACAAAACACCCACGTTTGGCACCTAAAAAGCAGCAGGAAAAAAATGTACATGTCGCTAGAAAACATCCACGATGGTAAATGAAAAGCTGTGGGAAAAACAGATGGGTCGCTATAAAATTCCCACATTTGATGCCTAAAAAGCCACTGAAAAATACACTGATAGATCACCACAAGACACTTAGGTTTGATACCCAAAAAGCAGCAGAAATAACAGACGGGTTGCTACAAAAAACACCCACATTTGGTGCCTGAAAAGCTGCTAGAAAAGCAAGGACAAGTCACTACAAAACACTCATGTTTGGAGCCTTACAAGCCACCAGAAA